>VYXD01013953.1:12255-37448 GCA_013397195.1 Hylia prasina
GGCGGGAGCGGAGCCGCCGCCGAGCCTCCCGCGCCTGCACCGGAGCCTTCGCCCTGCCGCCGGTGCGCCCCGGTGCGCCTTCGCGTCGCGCCGGGAACTTGGGGTGTTCGCTGAAATTCTGGATTATGTTCCTGCTGAGCCGGTCTGCGGGGAGCTGAGCCAGGGGAGGAAGCATGCGGGGCTATTTAATGGTTTTCTGCCTTATTTGCTGCACCGCGGACGGGCAAATAGTGTATTCCATCGCCGAGGAAACGGAGCGTGGAGCGTCTGTTGGGAACATAGCAAAGGATTTAGGAATAGATGCAGCTACACTTTCAGCTCGGAAATTTCGCATGATCACCGGTTCAAGTAAGCAATATTTTAATATAAATGCCAGCACAGGGGCTTTGTCTGTTAACGAGCCCATAGACAGAGAACAGCTTTGTGAATTAAAGTCTGTCTGTCTTCTGAATTATGAACTCGTGTTAGAAAACCCTCTAGAGCTTTATAGGATGGAATTCAAAGTCTTGGATATAAATGACAACTCCCCGAGCTTTCCCTTAAGTGAGTATCATATAAACATGCCTGAGTTCCTGTCACCTGGGGCACGGTTTACACTCCCCAGCGCCCAAGATCTTGATGAAGGTGCTAACAGTGTCCAGAATTACACTCTGAGCCCTGATGAACATTTCTATTTGGAAATGCAGATACGCGGGGATGGGAGTAAATATCCTGAATTGGTGCTGAAGAAAGCCTTAGACAGGGAGCAGCAAGCCACTCACAGACTTGTGCTTACAGCCAAAGATGGTGGGAACCCTCCAAAGTCTGGTGACGTCCCGGTCATTGTGACTGTGCTGGATACCAATGACAATGCCCCGGAATTTGAGCACTCGGTCTACAGGGCGAGTATCTTGGAAAACTCCCCCAGTGGCACTTTGGTGGTCCAAGTGCACGCCACGGACTTGGATGAAGGTCCAAACGGAGAGGTCAGGTATTCCTTTAGCAATACAACTTCTGCTGACTTACAGCGAATGTTCTCAATCCACCCACACACTGGGGAGGTGACAGTCAATGGCGTTTTAGCTGTTCAGAGGCCCCTTCTCGAGATGCTCATTGAGGCAAGGGATAACGGGGCATTTGGTATGTCCAGCACAGCTAAGCTGCTGGTGGAAATCACAGATGTGAACAATCATGGCCCAGAGATTACAGTTACATCCCTTTCCAGTCCCATTCCTGAGGATGCTGCTCCTGGCACAGCGATAGCTCTGCTGAGTATTTTGGACAAGGACCCTGGAGAGAATGGGAAAGTAACCTGCCAGATCTCCGAAAACCTTCCCTTCCAGTTAAAGCCTTCCCTTCAAAACTACTACAGCCTTGTCACCAGTGAGCTTCTGGACCGAGAGCTGGTCAGCGAGTACAACATCACCATTACTGCCACAGACTTGGGTTCTCCTCCCCTCACCACTCAGAAGACTGTTTGGGTGCAGATTTCTGACGTCAATGATAACGCCCCTGTCTTCAGTGCTGATGCGTTGGATGTGTTTGTGGAGGAGAACAATCCACTTGGTGCTTTTCTCTACCAGGTCTCGGCATCTGACCCTGATATAGGGGAGAATGGACGGGTTTCTTACGTGCTCAGGAATTCCACGGTTGCAGGCAGTGCCCTGACCAGCTTTTTGTCTATGAACTTGGCCAGTGGGAGCATCTATGCAAAACGTGCCTTTGATTTTGAGCAGCTTAGGAGCTTCCACTTCCAAGTGGAAGCCAAGGACAATGGGTCACCAGCCTTGAGTGCTGCCATAAGAGTGAATGTTTACATCTCAGACCAGAATGACAACGCCCCAGCCATCCTGTACCCCACCAGCCAGAACGGCTCAGTAGCTGTGGAAGTTGTGCCCCGCCTGGCTGACGAGGACTACCTGGTGACCAAAGTGGTGGCAGACGACGAGGACAATGCAGAGAACGCCTGGCTCTCCTATCACCTCGCCCATTCCTCCGACTCCACCCTGTTCCAGCTGTCCCCGCACACGGGCGAGCTGCGCACCACGCGCTCCATGCGCTCCACCGACTTCCTCAAGCACAAGGTGGTGGTGGTGGTGCGGGACCATGGGGACCCGCCGCTCTCCTCCAGCGTGACTGTGGGCATCCTGCTGGCTGACACCCTGCCCCAGGCCCTGCCGGACTTCGATGACAGCGGGCAGCCGCCGCCGCTGCTCAACGCCACCAACATCTACTTGATCGTTTCCCTCTCCTGTGTCTCGTTCATCTTCGCGGCGTTCGTCTTCTTCCTCGCCGTCGTCCGGCTGTGCCGGTGCCGGACGTGCTGCTGCAGCGGCTGCTGCTGCCCGGCCGACGACTACAAGAAGTATTGCTACAGCGTGCACATGCTCCCCAGCTCCCACCTCCCGCCCGACATGCTGGAGGTCACCGGTGTGGGTAAACTCACCCACACCTACTTGTACAGGGCGTCTGTAGGTCTTGGGCCCAGCAACAGCAGCATCCCAAATGGAGATGCTGGGAATGTTCCCAGTGGCTCAAGGTTACAGGTGCCAGGACCCTGCATCCAAGTGCAGCAGGTCCAAAGTGACCGGTTGAGCGCTGTCCTCGTGGTAAGTGCTTCTTCCTTTCACTCCTTTTCCTCCCAGGCACGTGGCCTTGGGTCTGCGCTCGGCTGCTCAGTGCAGACATACCGAGGGCATTTGTAGGAAAACAGGTGTCAATTCATGGCACCTGGAGGGAATTTCAGTTTCTTTTATATATTTTCTAAAGCCAAGAATCTCTTTGGCTGAAATATTGTCGTGGGGTGACAAAAGAGATTTTCTTTTTCCACTGTAAACATTAAGGACCTTCAGACACAACTGAAGGCAAAGGCGCAAGTGAAAACTAAATACCTTGCAAAGATGTAAGTGAAAACTAAATCCCTTGCAAGCCAAGCCATTGTTTTCAGAGAGCTAAGAAGGGGCATGATAAGAGTCCATGCAAGTCTCTAATCAATGGGTGGTTCTAAGAAACACCGTGTAGAGCCTGTGATTTTATTTTTTTAATATTTTTTTCATCCCTGTCCTGACATTCCTGAGATTTTTTTCATTGAAGGGGAGTAGTTTGTTGAGCCAAGATGCTGATTTGCAACGCCTGAGGTAACTCCATGGTGGAATAGCAGTAATTCCATATCCAGCACCTCTTTAGGAAATGTGACTTGTAGTGCTTACCTTGCTTTCCAAGCAACCCATAGGTTTTATGAATCTAAAATAATTATCTTCTGGGCCTCTGACCAAACTGGTTTCTTCTCAGTAGTGTGATGAGTGATTTTGCAGGAGAAAATATCTTCCTGTGATCACAGTGTGGGGCTACAAGGTGGGCTATGTCTGCAGGCCCAATCTGCTGGGTGTTGCTGTGTTACTTATCCAAGATTCAGTTGTCTTATATCTATTTTTAATAGGCCCTGTGAGTCGTTTTTATATTTTTTATGAAGTTTTGAGATGTTTTGCCTGCAGACTGTCAAATTCCTGAGTGTGCATAACAGTAACTAACCACTGTTGGGTCAGGCTAGTACTCTGTGTCTGGTAAAAGCTACTCTAGATGTTTCTACGGGAAATGTAACTCAGGTTAGACAGACATGGTGTAATATTCTTCCTGCTGTTGTTTTTTATTCTAATTTACAATTATTAGAGGCTGTCCTAAATCTGTAGCCGCTATATTTATTTTCACCTTTGAAATCTTTATTGTACCTTTAAATATATGTAAATGCTCAGCTCCTAGTTGAACCTTGATGTAAGGGTAGCTTCAAAAACTTCTTTGGATAATCAAATATACATTCAACTATGTAACACTTTGGTTTAGAGCTCTTGAATTTCCAAGTGGTGAATTTTTGTAAGCTTTCCCTCCTAAAAGCGTTCCAAATTTGCTCTTCAGTATGCAATTAATTCATCATGCCTTCCCTTAGTTATGTGTTGACCAGATTTGATTTACACATGATGGTTTTCCTAGTATTTAATCAGTCATAATTAGTATTAAATTCTGTTCTCTGGAGCAGTAGAGGGCTGCAGGTGTTGTGGGTTTCTCACTGTTCAAAGAGGGGCGTGTGGAATACCCAGGTCTTGCAAAAGCAGAAGAGTTGGTGTCCTTCCTTAAGACACTGTAGAGTCTAGGAAAATACCAGTGGGCAGTATGGAAAGAAGGATCTGTACCTAATGCACTGGATGCTCTGGGAATATCATTGATTACTTGAGGATCTGAAAAACAAAAAAGTTGTGTTAGAACCTTTGTAATGGGGAGATAAAAAATGTTGTGGCAATATCTTGACTCAGGTGTTTGCAAGAACCTGAGACAGTGTCTGGGGGGGTGTAACTTTGGCTGGAGAGTCGTTCATAATTGCAAAATTAGTAATAGTGATGACATATATATTAAAAAAACCAAACAAAAAACCTCAAAAAATTATCATAACTCATTTCTTTCAGTTCCAGTTGAGCAAGATTTGGAAATTCAGGTTACCAACACATTAAAGAACCAAATAATAATAAAAATACCCAAGCATCCCTAATCTCCATAATCAGAACAACTGTAATGTGTCTCAGTAAATTTTGCTGTATTTCAGTCATTCAGGTGAATTTTTAAACTTGTAACATGAGGCACCTTTTTGCAGCTTTTGATAGTGGGCAAAATAAATCCCAGATGTCATCTTTGGCAATTTTATTTCCTTGGCTTCTGATACTCAGAGATGGGCAACCATAGATATGGCTTGTGTGGAAATTCCAAAGGCTTTACATTAATTGAGCTGAATAGGGGAGAAGAGGCAGAGACTGTAAAAATCCATCTACCCTTGAAATCAAAACCATGCTGGTTATTATTAATTTGGTGCTGATCATTCAGTGGCATTTGAGCTGGAAACAAAACCAAAACCAGACTTCATCTATCTACCATTATAAATTTTGGTTTAAAAACTTAGAATTTAATTTTGGATGTTGACTAAGAGCAGTCTATACGTGCTTTCAGCCTGATTCATTTGGAGGTAAAAAAATAAAGCTACATGACCCTTTGAGCTTTTGAGGAGGAGTGATTTTATTGCTCCCTAAAAATATAAATGTAACAAAAAGAAAGTAACAAATATTTAAAAGGCACTAGGAGCAGCTTCATAGTTATCATTCAAAGCACTGAAAAGCATTTCAAAATTACAATTTTAGCAGAACTTAAAGAGACCTGATTTTTATTTTGTTGGGTCTTTTGAATTGAGGAGGTGATTACAATTTTCAGTACGTGTAGACTACAAAAAGATCTGCATATACGAAAATTTAATTGAATTTTCAGAAATTAGATGTATTTTCAAAATTTATTGGAAATGAATTGATTGAATAAAGAAATGAATTGATTCCTTTATCCTTGTTCTGCTTTTGACACTGAATTAAACAATAGGCTTGAATGGTTTTACACATGCAGACGCATGAGACCCGTTTGTGCTTTCATATTTTCTATTTGGGTTAGAGCTATAAATAGCTCTGTGTACGGCCATAAAAGCAGTAGAGTAACCTGTAATTGTATCTTTTACAGTATTTTGTTGTGTCTTTCTGCAGCAGGGCATAAATGGCAGCTAAGTGAAAAGCTGGGCACGCTGCTGTGCTGTACCAGAGACAAAGGCACGAGCAGTTACTAAAGTAAGCAGTGGTTCCCTGACTGATTTCTGGGATTGTGATGTAGCCATGGGTTGCTCCAGTTCTTTTGTCTGCTTGTGTTGGCCATTGTGCTACACAAAAGGCCTGTGAGATATTTCCACATTCAGAGCATAGTGACCTCTCTGTGACTTGGCATCCGATATTTAGGTTACACCCAAAAATAGATGCCAGCCTTGCAATGGAGAATTTTTCTGGCTAAACTGTAATGGGAGTGGAATAATTTTGCACAACATGGCATGCATTTCCTGTGACAAAAATGGATCCACTTCCATTGAGACAGGTTGGCAATTGAGGCTGAACTGCTGCAGGCTAAGCATCAGTGCCTGCCTCCCGCAAGTGAAGGCCAGATGTCTGCAAGCTCTCCCTGTGGCTCATCCTGATGGGAATAACACAGTCAAAAGTAAGAGTGAAGCCCCTTCCCAATTCTTCCTGTCAGTGCTAATAACAACCTGTCTAGAACCAGCAGTCTTATGTCCACATTACAAGAGTTCAGTTTTTAGGAAGATTTCTTAGCTACGAACGTTCCTCTCGGGTTCGGGCCAAGAAAATCCTAGAAGGAGTGATGATCAAAGAAAATCCAGCAAGGGAAATTGCCTCCTTCTGACCACTCCAGTTACCTTTCATAAAGAAGGATGTGTTCAGCAAAAGGACACTGAGTCCTTTTGTAAACTCTACAAATGCCTGAGCTGAAACTTTGCTTGTCTGCTGCCTGCCTTGGAGTGTTATTTGTAGGAGTAGGGGAAGGGAGAGTGACAGGAGGAGCTGGTTGAGACAAAGGGCTTGAGGGGATGTGGAGAGTAATATGATTGTATTTGGAGTTGGAAAAGGGGAAGGGAAGGATGAGGTTGCATGGCAACATGGGCAGAGGAAGGGCAATCCTTCTATGAAAGCATAACACAAGAAAACATAATTTAGATCAAGTCCCATCCTTTCCTGTATCAGTCACGATTTCATCTTAAATATTGAAATTCAAATATTTAAATTTTAATTTTAGAAATAATAACAAGGGAAGTTATTCCTCTAAGGCTTTGAAATGCTCTTCTGACATCCTGCCAACTGTTCTTTGCTATGGGTTTGTAGACTTTTGATTTTGTGCCAGCAATTCCCTTTTATTATGAGTAGTTCTTTCCCTCTGCCTCTTGCTTTATCCACAGCTTAGAAAGCAGCCACATCCTTTCTTAGCCTTTGTTTTACCAAGCTAAACAAGCTGATCTCTTTCAGTCTTTTTTCCTGTGGTCACCTCTGCACTTACATGATTATGCTGATATCCCTTCTCAGCATCAGTTTTTAATTTTTGGCTATGTATTTCTTGCTTTTCTTGCAAATATGTGTCCAGACTTATATACGTTTCAGAGAAAGGACTTCCTATGTAGATAGGAATACTTCTGGCCCAGCTTATGGGGAATACATCAACTGATTCTTCGTGGGAGGCTAATTACCATAGTTTTAATAAGTTGATTAATCAGTCACATAGGTATTATTGCAGAACTTCCTTGGGGGTAGAGGTGGATGGGTAAAGGTTAATTCCCAAGATGGTTCTTCCGCCCAAATTCATCCATGTAAATGCTTGATATTTGAACCTTAGCCTGTTAAAAAGTCTTATTCACCTGCTCAGAACAAATCATCCTGTTCATCTTTGTTGTATGAGTTTAGACAAAGCCTACAGACAGCACTGAGAGCAAATGAGTGACTTTTACCTTGACAGATATCCAGATTTTGAAGTGAATGATTCCATATGATTGTCCTACACAGCTGTTCTTAGAACAGCCCAACTTCTTGTATCTTAAACTTTTCAGTGCTGCACTGTATTCAATGTTTTACTAAAATCAGAATAGATGAGATGAATTTCAACTTGTTTCTATTGAAGAGAATTGAAAACCAGTCTAGCAAATTGTTGTCTTTCATAAATCTCTGCCTATTTTCCTTCCTTTTAAATGTACCTTCATTTCTCTTCTAATCCTTCCTCCAAATGTGTATCCAAACAAGCAGGGTAATGGGCTTGTGGTCACACAGGCTGGATTTCACAATTTTAAACTAATGTCTGCAGTTGTTTTTCTTCAATGAGATTATTCTACTTCAGACCTGACAGGTTTATATTAAAACAACAACAACAACAACAAAACCAAAACTAAGCCAAAACAAATTCTCTTCAATCCTATGCTTTTATTTATCAGTTCTTTTAGAAATCTATGATGGAAATCAGGTAGTGGGAAACTGAGGATTTTTAACTCTCAACGTTTTGGTTCTTCCTTGGTGACAGCAATTTCCACTCCCTTGAGCAATTTGTCACATATTCAATGTCACACTCAAGATACTGAAAACAGGAAAATACAGATTAATTGTCATAAAATGGGATGGTGGCTCTAGGGGATCACTGGTCCCTGTGTGCCATGTTTTTGTACCAGTGGCCTGTCCATCCTCTGCTTCCCATTGGAGACAAGCTGCTGGATTTTAGGGTGGCTCAATATAAATGTGTTAGTGCTGTGTGTTTCTGGGGTTACAGCCTGCTTGTTTCAAAATAACAAAAGGAGTTGTGACTTGAAGATTATTTAAAATCGTAATTAATCAAAAGAATGGCAACAAAATCCAGCATCCAAACTAAAAAGGGGGCAAGCAGGCACGTGGGAATTAAGGTATTTAGTTGAGAATTTGTAAGGCAAAGAAATAGGCAGGGCAATAGCTCAAAGATTTGGTGCTATCAGAGGCTTTTGGAGAATAAAAGCAAATTTGACCAATAATGCAAATGGAAGTTAAGTATCATAGAAAGAAGGTACATTAAAAAAAAAAAAAAGAAAGAAAGAAAAAGAAAAAAAAGGTTTGAAGCCTCTAGTCTTTGAGCAGTCTCTCTAAGGAAAACGAACATATTTTTGTTCTTTGAATTCTTTCTTCTCTAAAGGAATGATTTTTATATTTTGATCTGTTAGTTCTTCCATCTCCCCCATGGCTGATCCCAGTCTGATGGGTCTTGACGCTGCTTTTAGTGGCTTTTTACTTCTTTCTTACTCTGCAAAAGTCAAACATCTTTGCACCACCAGCCTGCAAAATCAAAGTTTATGATGTTCCCTCACAAAACCCGAAGGTAATTATTCCAAAAGGTTCTGTGGTGTTACTTCTCAACCTTTTCCAATCCCTTTGTTGGGGTCAGGAGCAAGGGAGCAGGGAAGGCTTACAGCTGAGTGGGCTCTTCATCTTTTGAACTACACAGCTGTTTGCTCTGTGTCTTGGGAATGTGTTTTAGACAGCTTTTAGCTTCTGCTTTGTAGCCAGAAGTTATATGGAGATTGATGCAATATCCTTATGGTCAAAGCAGTTTTCACTACATGATATTAAATTCACAGGATTGTGATCACACCTGTAGCATGAAGACACTTCAATAAAAGCTTGAATTCAGTCTTTCAGCTTTGTGATTTCAATAGAAGACAGAAGTGGAGCTACTGCAGACAGGCCAGTGGTGGGCTGCTGAGATAACAAAGGGACTGAAGCATTTCTCTTTTGTGGAAAGACAGAGAGCTGGGACTTTTTAGCCAGGAGAAGAGAAAGCTGTGGGATCTGATTGCTGTATGAAAATACAGCCAGGCCCTTTTCAAAGGTGTCCAGTGAGAAGAAAAGAGGAGGATGCTCTGTCTGACTTTGAGTAATTTGTTTTGTTGGTTGGGGTTTAAACCTCTGTGAGGATGCTGAGCACTGGCACAGCTTGCCCAGGGGGACTGTGAGGTCTCCATCCTTGCAGATATTCAAAAGCCACCTGAATGTGGTCCCAGGCAACCTGCTTTGCTTGGCCCTGCTTAGGAAGTGGGGTTGGACAAGACAATCTCCAGAGATCCCTTCCAACCTCAGCCAGTCTGTGATGCTGTGTTGTCCTTAATGGAGAAGTTGAGTCAGTTTTCTTCTCTGTAGAATACTAATCTTGTGGAATATGGCCTATGTCAATTCTATTATCTATATATTCCTCCAACTGAATCCTTCACTTCTTTGGATTTGTTTTATTGTTGTGTGTGGGTTTTGTTTTTTATTGAACAATCATGAATACCTTAAAGATAATCAATCTCTAAAGCAGTTTGTTTTCAGTATCATATTGGCTGGAAGGAGATTTGGTGGGAAAAGGAAGTTATTTCTTCCCTGCAGTCAGAGGAGATGTAACTGCTACCTTATCTCACCTTTTTTGGGGCTTGTGAAGTAAAATCACCCCAGCAAATGACTTGTATAGTCAATGTTGCCAGCTGGAATAGCTTCAAAGGATCCGGGGTTGTTGGTTTAGGACTCCTATTTGCACTTTCATCTTTGTTTTAATCTTATTATATATTTGTCTAGGGATTAGAATTAGCAAATTCCTGTCTTCTCTTTTACAGCACTGTGTTTCTCTACAAGGCATTCCACCTCTTTAATGGCTCTCACCTTATTTAAAAAACTAGAGGAAAAATTAACCTGAGCTAATACAGAACATGGAAAGATGCCAGTTTGGTCATGGTCAGAATGGAGCTGCAGAATGCAAATGTGCACTGAAAAATATTATCACTTGGGAGCTCTTAGTCTGGTGGGGCCCTTCACCATTGTCATGTCATGTTTTATGAAACAGGTTTTCTTCACTCAACCTGCTCAAAGAGAATCCAGATGTTTTTGAATCAAATCCAAAACCATCAAGCTGTCACCATTCTATGAATTAATAGTTCATCACCAAGTGTTTCTCTTCTGTTTTGTTTGTATTCTCATCTAGGAGAGGGGGAAAATGAGGTTCCTGGAAAACTTGTAAAACTGACAGTATTGGATTAAACTTGATTGGGTGGGGAAAAAATGATACATAGTGGCTGCCCAAGACATTTAAAAAGCCAAAGATGAGTTTAAATGTCCCTACTCCCTCCTACGAGTTTCTGCAGAACAGAGATCATGTTAGAACAGAAGGAGAACAAGAATGGAGTTACAATACTACGATTTTGTTGTAGTTTTCTTTTCCCCTCTGAAAACACTGACACATTTTTCCTCCTTTGTAAAAAAATATATTGGCTCCAAATTAATCAGAGTCTTGGTGAAAGTGTTTTATGTGTGCAGTCTGGAAAATCTCCCTAATTTGTGGCCATTTCAAACACATTAACAATCTCAGATGTATATTGCATTATCTCATAACTTATTACATCTCTGTACCCAGGGTTTCCAGTCACCTCAAAGGTAGCAGAATTATTCCATTTATCAACCTTCATGCTGTATATTTAGACTGTTCCAAGTCTATATTTGGCTGCTGCTAATGCTCAAGCCTGGTTTGCCTCCAATAAAGCTGGTGGGATTTTATATATAAAAGTGTTCTGCCTGAAAAACACTTTTTAGTTGCTATTATAAATAGTGATGAGTCACTTAATATCATGCATTTTTAATGTGGTAATAATTCTTCCAAAAGGATTGTTTTTCGAAATACTTTAACAGGGGAAAAATGGACCAGCAGCAATTCCTGTCAGCAGTAGCATCTTGTATCCAAAGGTCCAATCTAAATTTGCTTCCAGGACCAAATCTGTGTTGTTTATAGGGGGATATTCTGCTTAAACCAAAGGATAGGTTTAGATATTTTGCTTAAACCAAAGGATAGGTTTCAGATGTGCCATCTGAAGAGAACTCTCACCTCAGGAACAGATGAAAGGAAGTTCAACAATATGAGCAACTTTGAAATTGTTCTATTTTATTTAATGAAAGCAGTTGCAATTGGTGGCCTTGGAGCCATGGAGTTCTGTATTTTCAGCTCTGTCCACTAATGAATGAACAAAACCTTTCCAGCATTCCAGGCTGTGTTCATACCATGACTTACTACAAACCTGGTCTGATGCACAGAAATCCTATCACAGAACCCCTCAGGTCTCTCGGGGTGGTCACAGGTGGGAACTGGGTGTTCAGTACCTGTTAGACAAGTTTGACTGCACAGTTTGGTCATTTCTCAGCCTGGCTGCTCCAAGCCCCATCCAGCCTGGCCTGGGACAGTCCCAGGGATCCAGGGGCAGCCACAGCTGCTCTGGGCACCCTGTGCCAGGGCCTGCCCACCCTCCCAGGGAGCAATTCCAGCCCAATCTCCCATCCACCCCTGCCCTGTGGCACTGGGAGGCCATTCCCCCTTGTTCTGTAACTCCCTATTCGTGCAAATAGTCTCTCTCCATCTTCCTTGTAGACTCCCTTAGGGACTGGAAGGCTGCAGTGAGGTCACCTCAAGGCTGAGGCTTCTCTTCTCCAGGCTGAGCAATCCCAAATGTCTCAGCCTTTCCTCATGGGAGAGGTGCTCTGTCCCTCAGATCAGCTTGGTGGCCTCCTCTGGACTCACTCCAACAGATCCTTGACCTTCCCATGCTGGGGGCCCGAGGGCTGGAGGCAGCTCTGCAGGTGGGGTCTCACCAGAGCCAAGAGAGGCAGAATGCCTCCCTTGGACCTGCTGCCCACGCTGCTTTTGATGTGGAATGTGCCTGATCTTTCCTTTAAATGTCCTGCTGAAGTATGTTTTGGAAAAAGGACATGGTATTTGTTGCAAAGTGGTCTTTGTGTCATGCTTGATAGCCATTAAGAGCTGCTAAGGTTGGCTGAGTTACAAACTTTTGAGAAATTATTGTTCACTCTACTTGGTAGATAATAGCAAGAGCTGGAAAGCTCAGTTGCCTCTGAGTCCTGCCAGCAGAGAGCCCAGATCCAGCCAAGAGCTGGCAGGACCTTCTGATAATTGCAGTTGTATGATTGTGGCCCAGACCAAAACTGAGGCTGGGGCTGGAACTGAGGATTGGGAGGAAAAAGAAAACCCCAAAAAGGAACACAGTGCCCAGCCCAGGATCAGGGTACAGGGAAGAGGAGGATCCCTAATTTTAGCACAAATGTTTAGAAATGTGAGTCTTGTACACGGGTCCTGCTGAAGGCAGCACCTTGTCTGGGGCAGCCCCTTTCACAGTGTCACTAAAAAAATATTCAAGGAGTGTGAGAAACTAAGAGAAGTGAACAAATAAGTATCAAAGATGAGCATAAATAGGCAGGTTAACTAACTGCATGATGCAAGAGTGTAGTAATTAAACAGACGTATCACAATGGAAGATAATAGAGAAAATATTTTATATCACAGAAATCTAATAGCTATTTTCTAATACTTCTACCTGGACTGAAGATGTTTTGTTTCAGAGAGATTCTAGCAAGGCTGAAGATTGTTCAGGCTTTTGTATTTCAGCAGCATAAAAAGACTAGAAAGTAACTTAACAGTGTTAAAATTTGGCAGAGTTCCCATTGTGGGTGAATTTAAGTGCCAGAATCCTTGAATGAAGGATTAAAGGAGAACTGAAAGTCTTTGGTGAAAATACAATGTCAAGATTGCTTCCAGTGTATGTAGAGCAGAAAGATAACTGTGGTATTCATGGTTAAAGGATTAATTACCCAAATTATAGCAATATCTATTGGCTTGTACCTCCCTGTCTTTCAAAACCTCCTTTTCTCTTTGTTTTTGTTTTGTCCCCCCTCTTTTTCCTTACCTTCTCCTGAGGTCTTGTTCCCACCCTCAGAAATGTTTTCACGTTTTGCTCTGATTTAAAATACATAAACCCCTGAGAGAGGGACCAGACCCAGTCTCCTGTTCTCACTGAACCAACAGACAGAACCACAAAGGTTCTTATAAACCTTTGCCTCTTTTACTATAGAAATACACCCCCTACCACCATGGTAATGGCTTGGGGGGGATATGAGTTCCTTCTCAGTGAACTGGACTTGAAGGCCTCTAAACTCTGTCTTCAGCCACTCTTCAGAGTGATAAAGAAACCCAGGAGGTACACTGGTGTTGCTGGACACTGTCTCAATTTTTTCCTGACCATGTGGCCAGTGATAGTTTGTATTCCAAATGCACAATCCTAAAATCTGTCTCCAAAGCACACACTTTGCAAGGAATATCAAATGCAAAAACCGTGCTGGGGCACTGCAGGTTTATCTCATTGTGGAGGACAATGTTTTGATTAGTACAAGGAGAGGGGATTGACTTCAGTGGGTGCATTTGATATCATCATCCCTGCTTATCACTCAGAGTCTCACATGTCCTGCTGTGGTTTCTCTCTTTGGCGATGGAAGGAATGTGCTGAGCTCAGCTGAGTTGTTAAAAGCTGGTGTCATTTGAGGTGTTCCAGGGCCAGCAGATGAATTCTGTAAGGTTGGGAGATCTGTGCCCTTCTGGAAGGAGCAGCTGAGGAACAGGCAGGATGCCCTGTCCTCTGCATCCCACAGCCTCTGCCTGCTGTTGCAGGAACTGGTACAAACAGTCTGGGTTTCCCTCAGTACACAAAAATGTTTGGTTTTGCCACGGGTGTGATCCATGCAAAATGTAGTAATAAGGTAATTCTGCATGAATACTGCAGCACTAACTCATGCTAAACACCGGATATAGCCCAGCTTTTAAAGCAATATTTCATTAGGCCAATCACTCTGATCTGTTCAGTCAGAACTCTCATGCTCAAGGAAACAAATATTGAAGTCTTACTCAATTCAAACCATAAATACTTTGTGTCACTGAGGTCTTAAGAATTCCAAAGGGAAATTTGAAAACATATTTGCTTAATGTTTACTTAAAAATCCCCAAACACTTATTTCCCTTCAGCACCTAGTGCAAACAATAAATTATACATGTGCATATGTACCTTATTGCTTGAGACTACCCAAGTATCCTTGGCAGTAGTGCTTTAAACCTTGCTGTGGCCATTTGAGCCCAGATATTGCTGACATCCTAGGAACCAATTAAGATACTTGCCAAAAATCATGAAGTCCCTGATGCAACAGTGAACAGAACCCAGCTCCCCTGACTTCCTGCTTTTATGGTGTGTGATCAATTGCCTCTGCCTCCATCTCGCTGCAGTCTTGTCTTGATTTCTAAAGCCCCAGTTTAGCTCCAGGGTACTTCTCTTGTTACTGCCTTCCTCTGAGCTTCTGATCATAGTCTGCCCCACCTCATATGTTGCATCTCCCTTTTTCTTTGCTTCCCCTTCCCAGTACTCTCAGATGCCATAAATCAGAGGTGAGCTTGTTGCACTGGTGAATCTGACAGAGCAATCACAGCAGTGCTGAATCTGGCACACAGGTCCTGACCAGCTGTGACCAGTGGCTTTCCACCATCCCCATAATACCTTGGCCACTCTTTCATCCCGAGCTGTGCCTGTCAGCCTGCACAACACGGGATATTTGTCATGCTGTGCTGCCAAATCCCTTTTTAATACAGTGTTTGATATTACAGTTCTTGCATTTCCTAAAATCTGCTCACCACTGCCTCGTTCTCTGCTGCTATACCCACCCAGGGAAGGAGCTGAGAGATGTTGCTGACTGCTCCCATCTCATCTCCCTTCTACCTTGCCCCTTGCAACCCCTCCAGCTGCCTGGAGCTAGTGGTGTTCTCCAGCAGGGATAGCAGCAGTGAGTGCTGGAGACTGAGGAATGGTGAGGAAGGATGCAGGAGCTGGTGTCTGTGTGTAGGTAGGGAAGAGGACTTGGAGCAGAGACCTCATACAGCTGTGCCTCATCCCTCTCCTAAAGTCTCTCTGGGTTGTAAAAACCATTATTGCTTTTCTCTGGGCCCCTCCACAGTGCTGTCTGTGTTTTTGTTTTGACTTGGTTGCTCACAGCATCTTCTGGCATCAGTCTCATCCTTTCAGATTGAACTCTTACCTCTCTCAGGGTCTGTGCAAACTGAGTCTTGCACAAAAGAATCTGGAATTCTTATGTAGAAAATCAGGATTACAGAAGTGAGTGTAAGATTTTGTGGCAGGGAAAAGTGATTTTATTCTGCAAATCCCTGAAGTTTCCCACTCTCACTCATTTTCTGACTGGATTTTGCACACTCACACCCACATAGTCCCAAAATCAGTGCCTGATGGTCACTGGGGACCAGGATCACCTGTGTGCAATGCTTTGGGACAAGGGACATTGGTGTCACTGATCTGGGACTTGTCATTGCCCATGAGCAATGGGTGCTGTCTGGGATCTTTTGCATCATTGTTTCATTTCACCTTTTATAGTCTTAAGTAAAATTCCTTAATCTCACAGTTCTCTTGTGTTCCCCACTGTGCATCCTAAGGCTGCAGTTCTCTTCTCCATCTTCTTTACACCAAATTTTGGGTAATTTTCCTCCTCTTCATTCATTTTGAATTAAAACCTCATTAGGGTCCTCTGTAGCAATTAATACATTTTTTTCCTGTTATTACCTGTTTTGTATTTTCTTTGTGTGCTTGAACATTTGTACACACTTAGAGTCATAATGCCTTTATACTAATCCCAAATAAATATTTTTTTGCAAATCTCTGCATGCAAAAGGAAAGAAAGTAAATGGGTGCAAGTCCAGGATTAAAGACAGGAAAAAATCAGATTAGTTACACGTAATGAACTCAAACTACTGATAAAGTGTTCACAAGAAAGGAGGAAGCTAAATTGTTGCTGGGGTTTTTTCTGCATAGAATTATTATCAGATGATTTCCATATGTTACATGGAAGTGCACAGTTGGAATCCAATCCTCTGTGCTGTTCTGATAACCTTGTTAAATATGACTGAGATTGTAAAGGGCATAAAATGGCTGGAATATAGATTCCAAGCCAACAGGAAAAAAAACAACCCAAGCTTTGGTGTGTCTATTTAGGAGAGAGTTGGGAGCAAGGAGGGTGTGGAATCCCACTGTGTGCCAGCCCCCTGCAGAGAAACACAAATATAAACCAAAATCATTTAGCAGAGGGTGTAAGTCAGGGTCAAATGCTGCTCCTGGTTCTGCTGAGTAAGGAAATCAATGGGATGTGTCCTGAGGTCAGATAATATCAGCAGAATCTGCAGTATTAACATTTTGCCCATCATATACGTGGCTATAGGTTATAAATAGTCCAAGAACAGCACAGTTTGGGCAGAAGGATTTTTTGTAATAGGATTTGAAGTAAAGATCTTCTAAGCTCAGAAATGCCTGCTGAGAATTAGCAAACAAAATGAAATATTTTCCTGCCCTACTTTCCTTGCTTAGCCATTCCCGTGCAGACACATGAAATACAGGAAGATGTGGAGCAGAATACTGGTCTTATTAAAAAATCCTCACACATTCAGTATGTTTTATGGAGTCTGTACTCTAATCCCCTCCTGCCTCCTTTATGGCTCTCAGCTGCTCTTTAAAACAGTTGAAGGGGTTTAATTCTCTATCTGGCTGCATGAGATGTGGCGCGGGTATCAGCACTGCAGGCAAAGACCTGCAGCTGAAAGTGCAGCTGCAAGGGGGTAAGAGCAGAGGGTTCTTGGGTGTTTGCCTGTGTTGCTCAGCAAAGCCTTTCCCATTTGTGCTCAAAGCTGTGTGGGTTCTGTGATGGAGATTTCCCCAAGAGGAGAAAAGAGGAGAAGAGGAGACTGAGGGCAGACCTCATTGCAGTCTACGTTTTCCTTATGGGGGCAGGCACTGATCTCTCCTCACTGGTGAACAGGGACAGGAGGGCAGGTTTAGGAAAATTTTCTTCACCCAGGGCACTGGAATAGGTTCCCAGGACAGTGGTTGAGGCACCAAACCCACCAGAATTCAAGGAGTGTTTGGACAACATTCTCAGGCACAGGATGGGATTGTTGGGATGTCCTGTGCAGGGCCAGGAGTTGAACTTCAATGATCCTTATGGGACAGCTCAGGATATTCCGTGACTCTGTTTGTCCTTGGGGTCAAGTTTCTTCCTTCCCACCACAGAGGGAATTGCAGATCTAAACAATGACTAATCCTGAGCCCTCCAGGGTGAAAACACCCTGTACCCAACCTGTGTTTGTGCTGGTGAACTGGGGAAGCCCAGACCGTCACTCTTCCTTTGGTTGCTCATCCCTTCTAGAGCAAGGAGTGTCCATGATATATCAACAGCTCTGCCTTCTCTGCCTTGGTGATGGCTGAGCCTCTGGCTGCAGAAAGCTTGGGACTTCTGTCTGGCTGCACCAGCCAGAGGGAGAGGTCATGATTTGCTTCACATCTATGTTTTAAGAAGTATAGCTCTAATGATTGAATTTCCTGGCAAAGTTGACATTGACTTTGTCCAACATCAAGAAAAGAGCAATCAAGTAGTTAATTCTAAAATATAACCTTGAAAGGGAAAGTCATCGCTACACTTTTAAGTCTGATTAAGTGGAACTCGTTCCATTAATTTGGAAAATCAGGGCAGCTCTGTGCTACTCAGTATAAGAGCATTCTGGGTCTGATTTTAGATAGAGAAAATCTGTCCATCACTTCTCTGCTGCTTTACATATTTAACTTCAGAAGGAAATTGTAGCTTGGTGCTGTGTAAGAATATCTTGATGGTTTGAAACAGACCCTTATAGTTCAGAGCTAACCTCCCAAAGAGCTTTGGAGTAGAGATGTAGAGGGAGCAGGAAGAAATTCTTCACTGTGAGTGTGGGGAGGCCCTGGCTAGATTCCCCAGAGAAGCTGTGGCTGCCTCATCCCTGGAAGTCCAGGTTGGATGGGGCTTGGAGCACCCTGGGGTAGTGGAAGGTGTCCCTGCCCATGGCAGGGGCTGGAATGAGATGAGCTTTAAGCTCAAACCATTCTGAGTGTCACAGAGAAATAAAGGACTAGAAAAAATTTAGAGCACATGAACACAGCTTAGATGTGTCCATTGCATGATCCAACCATCTTCCAGTTGTGCATCTGAGCTTTCTACTTGAGTCTTGAGCTGCCTGGAGTGCCTGCAGTGAACGTGTGTTGGAAGGCATTCCTGTCTAGGGAATAAGCACAAAACACCTAAGTCCCATTTCAATTGTCACATGGGACTGAAGTTACATGTAGATGTGCTTTGGTGAGAGAAGGCACCTGATATTCCAGCACAGTTATAGGTTAATAGGTTAGTGCCTGCTTCAGCTGGTGTTTTGAAAACACCAGGAGGCAGCAGGTGTGAGACTGGTGAGTCTGGACTGGGCTCTCTCCTTCTCTCAGTGAAAGGTCTGCAACATTTTAGAAGTGTTAAGGATGGATTAGGCAGGCTTGTAAAAGGAAGTTGCAATGAAAGTATCTGTGAATAACAAAAGCATGAGTTAACCTTTCAGTACAAGGGGTAATCCTGTTAGTACCTTAGCAGGGCAGCTGTGAGGAAAGGAGATTGTTGTTTTGTGGCTCTGAAGTGAATATGATTGCCCAAATACAGGTCTCAATAAATTAGGCATTGAAATCAAAATTTTAGAAATGCTTTTATGACTTAAATTTATCATTCTGTTGCTTGGTGTACTTTCATGGACTAAGAGAATTCATGGAGATGTTATTAGGAAATGCAACAAACCTGGAAAAGTCATTAGTGAGCAGGAAAGAAAGAAAAGTGCAAATGAAGGAGGAGAAAACACCAACCTCCCAAAAAGCAAAATCTGATCCAGCACAAGGTGTGCAGGTTACAATTAGGGCATTTACAGTCAATACTTCCAACAGACTCAAAGGCAAACTCAGGTCATCATGAAAACTGTGGTTTCAAACCTACCAAATTGCCAGTTCCTTGTTAGATCCAAACCAGGCAGATTCAGGTTTAGGTTTTTAACTTCTAAGAGACACTTTAGGAGTAAGCAGGGAGTATAAACAAAGGTAATAGATGTAACTCAGCATGTGTTCTCAAGAGAGGGAATCCACAGTACTTGGGTACTTGTGCAGTCTTTAATAATACAAACCTGATCTCTTTTCCCTATTAAAGAGAGGCACTGACAGGCTCTAAAGAAAATGCCTTTGGTCTTTCTCAGCAGTGAAGAAGGTGACTGTTGCTCATATTACTCCTTGCCTATACTTTTGATTCTTGCCCTCTATTTTTATACCTAGGTCTCCATTTCCATTGGTTCTGTGCCACTGCTTGGTGCTTAGCTTCCTACTTTATCTGAATTGTGTAGACAAAAACGAGGGGAAAAGGAGAACTCAGCATACCTTATCAGCATCATTTTGGAACACAGTGTATTTCTTGCATAGCCACAAGGACAAATTCAAAGCTCCTAGTTGAGGGGAGAGGAATATGGAAAATTAACACCAAGGGAGAAAGTGAGTGGACATCCTGTGGCTTGTGTTGAAGGCACTTCTAGGGGCATTGAGCACAGAAGTGCTCCTTAAAGCAGAAAACTAAATGGAGTCTGCACTTTCCAGGCAAGTGCTTACTCATTTATGAATTCATATGTACATATTCAACTAAACATTCAGAGACAGTTTCAGGAGGGTCAGAGCTGCCTCGTAACCTTACCCCAGTTCTCAAACTATAAAGAGGGACGTGCAACACGTGGATATAAGTATGGGGCAAAGCAGTGGCCAGAGCTGAGAAACAAATTAAATTATAATCACCTGGAAGAAACTTGACTCCAGTTTGTCTCAGGACCAGTTTACTGAGGTGAAATTTAGTGATGATTGCTTGAGCTGGAGAATCACAGCCTGCATGGACAAGTGGTAAAGACTCTGTCTCCAAAGAGAGACAATGGTGATAAAAAAAACACACCAACCAAAACCTTCAAGAAAATATTTGGCAGTAGAAGTAACACTTACAGGCTGTGTGGTGACTTTAGAAAGGCAAAAGTTATTTTGTTGGTGTCCACGTTGTTAATGTCCTTCCCTTTAGAGTGGCACAGTGAGTGACATTATGCACAATAAATTACAAAAGCAGTTTTAAGTCATCAGAAAAACATAGCAGAAGACAAACAGAATGAGTCAGACATATCCATCCTTAAAATTTAGAATAGAAGGGAGAAAAGATTGAATGAACTCTGGCGATGAGGAGAAGAAAAGGAATATTTTTTTTCAATGTATCTTTGTGGTTTATCTCAATTGACATTTATAACATCAACCCCTCTCTGTACCCCAACCCCAATTCCTTTACATGACATTTTCTGGAACAAGCAAGTTACATTATTGCAAAGAAATTGTGACCTAAATACAAACAGGATTTTTTTCTGGCTGTTTAGCAGCCTTGGTTCCCATAACAGCAATGTTTAAAATAGTCTGGCTTCAGATGCTTGTGATACAAAAAGCAATTCTCACCAGTTAGATTCCTACCAATGGGAAAATGGATTTAAGGAAAGAACAGAGCCCATGCAGCTGAGTAATTTGGCACAGGATCTGTCTGTTTTAAACATGGGAGAGGCAGGTTCCAAATGAAAAGATGACTTGTCAACAAGTAATTCAAGTGTGGAAGATGACTGGAACACAGGAGCAAAGAAATTGGGTGTAGAAATAAGTAGTTCACATTCCCTCAGGGAATGTGCAGCATTTTTAGGAGAAATGGGAATCCCAAATCCCCAAGAAAATCCATTCAGGATGCAGACCACAACCTGCCTTTATGTTGCCATATCTCCAGGCAGTATCTTCCTGCTCAAATAGTCCTTGAGGCATGGGAAGTCACCAGAAAAAACCCTGTACAGTCTCTTTCAGAGACTCTCTTTCAGGTCCTCACTGAAGTAAGCAGGGGTGCAGAAGATTTGCAGGAATCCTAAGAACACGAGGGGAAAGATGCAGATGAACTGAAGAAAGTAGCATGAGTGCCCCCTTAAAATACCAAAATGTTTTTCTCCATAGACTTCCAAGTACCCATGGACTAGAAGATGGTGCTCACAGGAGAAAACTGTGTATAAGAAACTGCACAAACTCATCATTCCCTTACAATTTATTGGTAATGTTTTCCACTTTGGTTGATGTAATCTGGCCTATGACTGATGGATGTTCCTTTCTCTGGACTTGATTTAATTCTAAGCCAGGCAGACAAATTGCAGGCACCAAATGCAAGCAGGCACATAGAGGAAATCTAGGGTTTTTTTTTCTGGAGAATGACACCAATTACCTGTTTGTTAATGGCTGAAGTATGGATTTTGTGGACCTGTCTCCATATTTTTTGCACACAGTTGTATCAGTAGACTGAAACCACGTCTGTTTTTATACAGTACTCAAGCAATCTCATTGCTACTAAAAATCTACGTGCTGTGAAGGACGTGCAGAAATCTGGAGTCCAGTGCTTGGAGCTGGTGTCTTCCCACCAGTTTAGAAAGGCCACTGAGTCATTGGATCGAATGTTTATGGAATATGAGTTACTGAAAGAGAAATTATTTACAAAGAAGTGAAATGTCAAAACACCTTGGAGTTCTTCAGTTTGTGTGTTGTACATTCACACCTTCCTGGTTTCTAATATGTCTTTCTCTCTCCTTTTGCTGTATGAGACTCAGAAACAGCCAGAGGAGGGACTTCACCTGGTGTTCTGCAGTGAAGCAAATTAAACACGAATTTATTGCTGCCCAAGCAAGTTTATGAGATCCTTGTTACAACTCTATAGAAAAAAAAATTACTTGGAGAAGTGTGATTTGAAATGGATGAACTTTTCAAGGGCCTAAATACCTACAGAAGTGTATCTGTATGTAATTGTATCATTACCAAGAGAAAAGTCTGCACAGACATGTTTCTGTGGCACTGCATCGGGCTGCTGCTAATTCAGGCATATCTATATGTAGAACTGTTTCAAGGAAGACTTGCAGAGAAATGTGAGGATTTTCCATACTGAAATAGTTATATTACTATGCCTGCTGGGGTATGTACATATCAGTGTATAACTACCTTGAGATATACTTGATTTCCTTGTGCAGGACTCGATAAAATCAGTATTCTTTGCTCCACCTGCATGTTTGTACTTGTGCCATTTAATTTAGCGAAGCTAATTAAAGCTGTGCAGTTTTTGTATGTCAGCAAATAGCAGAGGCCTGTGTATATAGATACAGCACACAGGCAGTGGCAAATCACTCCAGGGGTTATCAGGTTTATCAGCTGGTTTTGCTGCAGGGATGAATTCTGACTCTCTTGCTCGTGTGCATTGTTCTGAACTCAATGGGTACCTTTTTCTTTAGTGAGATTTGAAGGTGTTCCAAAATTTTAGATGAAATTTCAAGAAATTACTGAAAAGGAAAATTCTGGGCAAAAAAAGAAAACTAGTAAGCCCCCTAAGCCTTGATTCAATTGAAACTGAAATTACGTTTTTCTGTGTTTCAATTTTTGTCTATTACTAGAAAAATCAATATTACTACAGACTAGATCCTGAAGTGGTTTCTCAATTGAAATTTTTCCTGAATTAAAAATCACAGCCTGCAGGACTGACTCAGCATTAACACTGAAGCTGATGGAAATAACTAAAATTATTATGACCATTGATGCATTTTATATAGGTTTAAAAGGACCTGGGGAACATTTAATCAGAAGAACACACATTTTGGTGTATCACTTATCCACTCTGTAGTCAGCATTAACTTCATAAAGCAAGTTTTTTGAGAAAGACTGTGACATTTGTGCAGTGCTACTGTAAATAAGCCAAGCTGTAGTATCAATTTATACAATGATTACCAGAGTAATATTTTATTGGTGCTGTAAAACTTACAAAAAAGGCGAGATGCCAGGGAATCCTGGATCTTACAATTCTGAAAGTAGTAGAAAAATTCTCGAGGAACTTGAGGTTGAGAGACACATTTGATGGGAATGAAAATATTATGGAATATGTGTGTTATTTCTGTTCAGTTTTATGTTCTGTGGTGGTTTGCAAAACTTTGGCTGTGCATAGTCTTAGCTGACCACTGAGACACAGGGTGTGAGAACAGAGGAACTGAGGTAATGTGTAAATAAATAGTGAGGTGGGCCAGGACTTGAGGGTTCATCAGCCCTTCCTTGTTGAAATACAACAGAACAGAGCCTGAATGTCTATCACAGGTAAC
This sequence comes from Hylia prasina, assembly GCA_013397195.1. Classification (NCBI taxonomy): domain Eukaryota; kingdom Metazoa; phylum Chordata; class Aves; order Passeriformes; family Sylviidae; genus Hylia; species Hylia prasina. Next base: position 35,566 of record VYXD01013953.1, read on the forward strand.
TCACTGAGGTCCAGAAACAGTGTGAAAGATTCTTTGCCGGTATTAAACCCCCCTGGATGTCTGATTGATGTGTTCCATTCACACAGAGTAAAATCAGCTTGTGGCCAGAAAACTGTTGCCTACAGAGATGAGATTTAGCTTCCCACCACCTCCTGGCCTCGGGCAATATCCATTTCCTGGAGAGTCTTCATTAACATGTTCTTTAAGGCAGGGCCTTAGATCTTGCCAGTGTTGCTGGTGCTTTTGGCTTTTTGTTGTTGTGGTGTATGTTTGTTAGAGGACTCTGTGGTTGTACACCTGGAGGTGTGGGGCAGAGATGATCTGTGGACTGCCTGGTGAAATCACTGTGGGATTTTTGGAAAACTGAGGGTGTCTCTCTTCAGCCTTCTGTCTTACATGGTGGCTGCAAGTTGGTTTGACACATGGCTGTATAGTCCATGTATGGTAATGGTGCTATAACTTATATTTTTATTGCATTCAGCAGGGTATTGGGTTTTTTGATGGGTGGGGGTTCTGTTGTTTGGCACTTTTTTTTTCTTTTTTTTTATGAGATTGTCAAGGTATTTTGTTATGAGTCTGTGATAATGTGATCTTGAAGGTGGGTGCCTCGCCAAAAAATTGAAGTTAATTTTTTTCTAAGTGTTTGGCTCCTGGCAACTGGTTGAAATGGGCAATTTTCCAGGTGTTCTAGGCACTTGGCACCTCTACCTGCTCTTGTTGGTCTGCACAGGCCTACATCTATCCTACTTTAAAATATAAAAAAGGTTGGGTGGTTTGACAGCAGTAATTGCAGTTACTGGGATACTAGGCACATCAGAATAAATATGAGGACAAACATTTGAGCCACAAAAATGGGCTGAGAATAAAGGAACCATCAGCCAAAAGGGCGTAATGTTGTCTCTCCTGGTGGAGGTAGCCACAGATAAAAGCTGATGGATTGGTAGCAGTTCTTAGTGGTGCTGAGTCAGAGTGGGGACAGTTGTGCTCTGAGGTTTGTGCATCAGATGTGTTAGAGAAAAACCTTTAGAGATTTATTGTGTTCTCATGGTGGGGGGTGCCCAGGCCAACAAAGGGCAATGAAAAAGGTTTTTGCTGAATTCTGGGGTCACCCCTCCCCTTGATAGACCAGCCCAATCCAGAGTGGATTTTTTGGATGTTCCAAAAGAGTTTATGGGGAAAGAAAGGGAAAAAACCCCCACCCAAAACAACAGGGAAAGAAACACTTGTAGAGAAAGAGTTTCTGCATTGGGTAGGTGCAACATAGCTGCACACTTGGAGGACTACAGCCCGTGGTTTGTTTCGTTAAATCTCTCACCTCAGGGACTTAGGTGGTGTATGAATGGGAGTTCAGTTTATTGTCTTTGCTGGAACTTTTGACATCGGGGTAAAACTCATTGCAGGTGCAGCATCTCCACCCCCACTGCTGAGTCTGTTCGATTTCGTGACTGCTTTTTGTCAGTCCTCTGTCACAAGGGGAAAGGAGGAAAAAACTGTAACTGGAGAAGAGATCATGTTCCACCTTCTCTGCAGCTGCACCTGATCACCTTGAGCCTGTGTATTGCATTGGATGAGAAACTGAGGCTCACCTTAAATGCTCATAACTCATGGGTGTGACTTGCAGAATTCTCTCAGCCGAGCGGAGGTGGGTGGGAGCAGCGCAGGGGTGCCCGTAGAGGTTGGACAAGGGGGATGGTGCTGCAGCAAGGATGAATCTCCGAGGGAGCAGAGGGGCAGGTCTCCAAGAAAGAGGTCGTCAAACCCACTGCAGCAACACACAAACGGCGCCGGACCTGGCTGGAAGCCCATTTTTTTCGGAGCTCTGCGCCGATTTAACCCTCTCAAGCGGACGTACTTCAGCGCTGCAGCAGCGGGTCCGCGAGTGA
>VYXD01013953.1:37827-116824 GCA_013397195.1 Hylia prasina
CGGGCCGCTCCGCTACTCGGTGCGGGAGGAGCTGCCGCACGGCGCCTTCGTGGGCAGCGTGGCGAGCGACCTGGGCGTGGATCCGCGGCGGCTGGCGGCCAGGGGAGCGCGCATCACCTCGGGCAGCGGCCGGCAGTACCTGGAGTTGGAGCTGGGCCGCGGGGCGCTGCTGGTGCGGGAGCGCATGGACCGCGAGGCGCTCTGCGAGCTGAGCCCCTCCTGCTTCCTCAGCCTGGAGCTGGTCATCGAGCAGCCCATTGAGGTGCACAACGTGGAGGTGGAAGTGCTGGACATCAATGACAACGCGCCGCGGTTCCCCCGCCAGGATTACCGGCTGGAGATCAGTGAGTCTGCCGTGCCCGGGGCCCGTTTCCACATCGAGAGTGCCCAGGACCCTGACGTGGGCACCAACTCTGTGCAGAACTATCTGCTCAGCCCCAATCGCCACTTTGCTCTGGACCTTAAAGGGTTCCAGAGTGGCAGCAAGCTCCTGGAACTGGTGCTGCAGCAGCCACTGGACCGGGAGCAGAGCGCCCTGCAGCAGCTGGTGCTGACTGCTGTGGATGGTGGGGATCCCCCAAAATCTGGTACAGCCCAGATCTCTGTGCGAGTCGTGGATACCAATGACAACCCACCTGCCTTTGACCGCTCCACCTACACCGTGAGCCTCCTGGAGAACTCCCTGCCTGGCACACTAGTGGTCAAACTCAATGCCTCAGACCCGGATGAGGGCTCCAATGGGGACGTGATCTACTCCTTCGGCAGCTACACCCCCCAGAAGGTGAGACAGCTCTTCAGCGTGGACCCACATTCAGGGGAGGTGAGGGTTAATGGCACTTTGGACTATGAGGAGGCATCCTCCTATGAGATCTACGTACAGGCCACTGATCAGGGCCCTGTCTCTATGGCTGGGCACTGCAAGGTGCTGGTCAACATTGTGGATGCCAATGATAACGCTCCTGAAGTGGAGCTGACCTCCCTGTACAGCCCAGTACCAGAGGATGCAAGGTCAGGAACTGTGGTGGCCCTGATGAGTGTCACTGACCAGGACTCAGGGCTGAACAAGCAGGTGAGCCTGCGCATTCCCCCCGGCCTCCCCTTCACTCTCAACTCCTTCAAGAACTCCTACACCTTGGTCACCCAGGGCAAACTGGACCACGAGAAAGCAGCAGCCTACAACATCACGGTTACTGCTACTGATTCCGGGAGTCCCCCTCTGTCCTCCCAGAAGGTGATCCATGTGGAGATCTCCGACATCAATGACAATCCTCCACGCTTCGAGGAGCCCGTGTACTCAGTTTACATCCCTGAGAACAACCCCCTCGGAGCTTTCCTGTGCACTATTAAAGCCACTGACCCAGATGTCGCCAAAAATGCCTACGTGTCCTATTCCCTACTAGATGGAGAGATTGAAGGGCAACCGGTTGCCTCTTATGTCTCCATTAAATCCGACAGTGGCAACATGTATGCTGTCAGGTCCTTTGACTATGAGACACTGAGGGAGTTCCAGGTGATTGTCCAGGCTCAGGATGCTGGGATCCCACCACTGAGCAGCACTGTCACTGTCTACATCTACGTGGTGGATGAGAACGACCATGCTCCACAGATTCTGTATCCTACCTCAACCAACACTTCAGCAGCCCTGGAGATGATCCCACGCTCGGCATATGCTGGATATTTGGTAACCAAAATTATAGCCATTGACGGGGACTCAGGACAAAATGCCTGGTTGTTCTTCTACCTGGTGCAAACCTCAGATCCGGGTTTGTTCAGGATAGAGCTCCATACTGGGGAGATTAGGACTACCCGCAAGCTGGGGGAGGACAGCACACCTACTTTCAACCTGACGGTGGAGGTGAGAGACAATGGAGAGCCATCGATGTCCTCATCAGTAGCCATCACTATTGCTGTGGTGGACAGAGTTTCCAAAATCATCCCTGATAGAAGAAGACACTTTAAAAGCCCAAGCAATTACTCAGAGGTCACTCTTTATCTCATTATCGCTTTGAGCGCCATCTCCTTCGTTTTCCTTTTCACAATCATTGGGCTTTCTATTATCAAGTGCTACAGATACAGTCTGTATGGGAGCTCCTGCTGTGCAGGGTGCTGTACTGTCAGAGAACGGAGCCCTGCTGAATTGTACAAGCAGGCCAACAACAACATTGATGCTAGATTGCCCCAAGGTTTGAAAGTACAGCCCCATTTCATTGAAGTGAGGGGCAATGGGTCTCTCACTAAGACCTACTGCTATAAGGCCTGCCTGACTGCAGGATCAGGAAGTGACACTTTCATGTTTTACAATACCTGTGGCCCAACAGGAACTACTGGTCCCTCTGCAGTGGTGACTGAGAGGCATCTGACAGGACAAAGTGGGCAGAGTGCACAAAACCTGATCATACTTAGAAGTGACTCCATTACTCCCAATGAGGTGAGGCTACCTTGGTAAATGGTCTGCACAGTGCTCTGAGCAAATCTGTACTCAGGCAGATGTTCCAGCTGGAAAACTCGGGTGAAGCATATTCCCTTAGGGGCTTGCTGACACTCAGCTCTGAAACTTGGTTATAATGAGTCTAATCTATGCCATGCATTTTGTTTCTAGGTAAACACTGAGACTTTCAGGGCCCAGTTGGTAAGTTCAGTATATGCGTCTGTTGTTGGAGATTCACCTCATTTTTGCAGCTTATGCTGTACTGGGTATTGCACCCTTCCCTGTGTAAAATTGCCTCCTCCTACAGAGTGCTAGGGAATGACACATCTAGTCTTACAGTTTTGATGGGAAAACTCATATTGCAGGAGAAAAAAAAATCAGTGATTAGCCTTGAAATCAAAAGGTTACTTCATGGCAGTTAGGGATGTTTGCTGCTTTGCTGTCTTCTTACCTAAATAAATCTATTGAATTTAGAAAAGCATATTATTGCAAAGATCTTGCTGACTGTGAACATGTTTTACTTGTCTGAAAACTGCAATCCTCCCTGATAATGTTTGTTCTACCCAGTGCTGCATTTCATGCTTTCTGGCCTGTGACAACCCAGTGGCATCTTTGCAGAGAATTACAGCAAGTCACCAACATTAAGTTACAGAGTGACAACTCCGAACCTGCTGTTGAAAATTGTTTAATACCTATGGTTTGACCAGCCGTGTGTTAACCTTTGCAATATTTTCCCACAGTGAAGAATTAATGGTTGCTTTATGCTGGCGTGCAGGAAGCCTGCAGTTGGTGTGTGGTTTGCATGATTTGTGTGGTTTCCTTTTTACACATGTTGGCACTGAACTCAGAAGCCCTCACAGGAGAGACTAATTCTGGTGCACAAAAGGAAAATATTGCCACTACTGTGTGTTGTTTCTGTCCCATAATTGTGGCAGGTGTAAGATCAGTTTGTGCACTAACGTGTGCTACGCCCCAGATGGGGGAAAGTCAGGGAAGTAACTGGTGGGAGAGAAAGGAGCCTGCCTTGTGTATTCTTGCCACAGAAATAGAACTCATTTATTGCTTTATTTCTACTTTTTCACACATGAAGATGTTAGCATCTTTAGCAACTGCTTTTTGTTGAGCACACATGCCCATATCTTAAGGGCCAGCAAGTCTTCCATAAAAATGCTTTTAGAGAGTAATGATCATCCATTCAACATTAATCCATTTAAAATTAATGCACTGTTTTTCTGTAAATCACAGTGGCAGGGTACAGGGGAAGTACGTTTTCTCTTTCTCTGCAGTTTTTGTATCTTAAAATTTTTCTGAGTGTAATAAAATGCCTGGAATGTGTTTGATGTAGGAGGGAATATGAGACATGCTCTCTAAGCATGTATGCTGAGGAATCAAAGAGTGAAATACACACTTCATAGCTGATTTTTGGGGTGGGAGAATGCAAGAAAAGCACTAACTGAAAATGGCTTCACTTTGTATGCAAGAGGAGTAGGAAATCAGTTTAACAAAAAGATTCCTATCACATTTTGAGACTCACTACATTGAATGCAAGGAATTAGTAAGTTTTGCAGATCATGCAGTGGCAGCAAAGCCAGCCCAAACTTGGGGTACAAAACCAGAGAAATGTATAGAACAAGCTAATGAATGCTGCCTGTGTGAAGTTGTCATCCAAAATGGGAATCAATTATTCAGCTCGTTCTGTATGATTTAAAGAGAGGTGAAGTTCTGACAGGTTTTGCTCACCACAAATTCTTTTCTTAGGTCTCTGCTTCTTAACCTGTCCTGTGGTAGGACATTCTATGAAGATGTATCAAGGCCATGTGCACATAAGGAAATGGCTGAATGTAATGACATTCACTAATTATTAGTTCCTAGCTAATTACATACTAAAAGTCACATCTTCCTCCTGTTTCAAGCTCAGCGTTTGCACTGAAGATGCCATCAATTGCTTAGCAACACTGAATTCTACATTTTAAGGATAATGATCTTTGTATTATTAGATTTTCAGAGAACTGTGTTTCTCTTTCTAGTTAAAGTGAACTTTGAATCAGCCTTTAAGAGCCTGTGCCTTCACTTGTGAGGCATAACAAGGCAGTATTGTCCTTGCACCAATTTACAGTCAGTCTCTGATCTGAGTGTTACTTTTGGATAATGTGAGCAGGTCCTTTCTTTTTTTCCTTCCACACAGTTTTTGGAAATGGATTTTCTTCTAGTTGTTCATTGATGGGGATGGGACCAGGTGAATGGGTTTGCTATGCACAGATAATCATACCTAGGGGTTTACAGTGGCTAATATTTTAAAAATATTGCTTATACAGTGAGAGGAAAAATATTTCCAAGTTATTTGGGATTAATCTCAGTAATATTTGGGGTAATAAGTCTTAGTTCTTTTCATATTTGCTTATAAGGTCAAGGATGCTAATAATTACACTAAGTTGTGACTGACTTTATTGGGTCATTAGAAGGACACAGTGGCAGTGCAAACAACTGCAATAAGGTTAGGTAGGGGCTTTTTTGTACCTGGCCAAATTCTGACTCCTGTGTGGTATTCCTTTTTTACTGCCAGTGTTGTGATGGTGGAATGGAAGCTTGTTTCTGCAAGATAGCCACTGCTTCTGTGCTCACCCTGCTTACCTGCACAGTCCTTTATGGATTTATAAGTATGACTCAGGCCAAGGGTGTTTTGTAAAAGGAGAAATGTGCTAATGCAGCTGCACAGAAAATCTTGGACGCAGTTATTGCTGTCAGGGGGCTGGTGATAAGGGTAGCAGTGCAGGGTTAATGGATATTGCTCTCTCATCAGATAACTACTGCAGAGGGACCAGGCAGGCAGTGGAGCAAAATAAAGGGATAAAAAAAATACTGTGGCTTCTTTTCTGGCGCTGTGTGGGTTAGGGGCAGCCTGGACCCCTGTCTTTTGAACGAGGTTGTGTGTGAAGTTGTGATTTTGTTAGTGGGCACTGCTGCAGTGATGATCTGTCATTCTCAGGAAGGGTTTCAGTGCTTTAGTCTGGAGTCTGTTTCCTCATATTCCTGTGAAGATGCTGAATGATGTCTGGGTAGTGTCTGGTCCTTGGTTTTTCTTTTCATCTTTCCTGTTTTGTTCTTACATCCTGTGCAGTTAAGCTCATTTCTTGTGTCTTGCATCTCACGACAGCCTTTTCCTTTCAACAGAGGAAATAACAATCAAACCAAAACGTTTTAACAGAAGTTTTCTGTCCCAGAAGGCAGCCTGGCACATTCTTAATGAGGAGTGGGCAGTCAGGATTCTTGATAGAACTAGACATAAACTCTTTTCTATTACACATTTCCTTGTACACTTTTTTGTGTGGTGACACATGTGGATGAAAAAATACGATGTTTCATGTGATGCTCAGAAATAGAGCGTGTTCCTCTATGGACACTTTTAAAGAAAGTGAAAAAATCTGCATATTGATGGTGGTAAGACCCAGGAGACCCATTGGAGTTTTACAGCTGTTTGCTCTGCTTCTGTCTCTTTCTCTGCATTTTTCACTTCAAAACCAGCTTGCTAAGCACATGGAAAAAAGAAAGCAACGTTTGAGTTGAACACATTTTGATGCTGCTTTAAATGCAAGCATGTTTTGAAGTGTCTAAACCACAGCATTGTTTGTAGCAGTCTGTCCAGGAGATTTCTCTCAGAGGATTTAAAGGTATTAATGGTGGAGTGTCTTACAATCTCAGTTCAGGAACTTAAGCCTTTAAGAAATTCTCCAGCCCTGCTGACATTGAAAAGGTTAACTATAAATGTTTGCTCTTTTGTTTAATGGCAGTGTCTGAACCTGCTGGGCTAAGCAGGGACAGTGCTCTGTGCTTCAGGGCAGTCAGGCGCTTGGATTCTGCTGTGCCAGCAGAAATCCGCATCCAAGATAAAGTCAGAGGTGTTTTCCTTCTCTTGGAACTCATTAAATGTACTTTACAGAAGCACCTGTCTCTTCCCTTCACCTCAGTTTTCTGAGTTAGGAATGAAAATGAACATTCCCAGGCTTTGGGCTTTTGAATTACACCTCTTTCCAGTTTCCTTTTCGATTTCTTGAATGATAAACATATATTTAAATAGTCCGTTCTTCATATCAAGTTAATTCTAAACATTTACAGAAGGAAAGCAGGAATAGAAGCCTCTGTTTCCTCACACCTGTCAGCATTGTCTCGCTAGAAAATAAGCAGACCCTTGTGTGGTCAGATGTTCTAAAAGGCTTTTATTATTGCTTCAAAGCAGATGCATTTGATAAATATATCTTATGTCACTCTGTTGTGCATTTGTGTGGAAATCAGAATGAAGCAGGATGTTTTTAGGAGTCTCAGCATCTGGTAACTGTTTGTAAATATTTGATTCATGCTTCTCTACCTCAAGCAGGTTTTGTTCTAGCAAGCGCTGAAGTGAAATGTAGTGTTAGCATTGATCCATTGAATATGGGATCAGGACAATATTTTAAAAAATTAGAAATTTCTCCTACTCCAGGGAGAAATTCTTACTGTATTAGGTAAAAAAGAGAGCTGAGCAAAATGTTTGTAACAAAGATTTTCAACTAAATGTATTCTCCACAAACCAATGAAACGATTCTTCAGTTAACCCGCTTGAAAACAACTGTGTGACATTTTGCACGAGCTTCCTTGCTCCTAAGATGGCTCTGTTGTACATTATACATTCACATTACCAGATTTCCCAGTGGGGCTGGGTTTTTTTTGACTAGTAACTTCAATGCCTGTGGTTGTGTGGTTGGCAGAATGTAAGCCTGGTGCCTGGAAGAAGCAGCAGGAGCAAACTGGTGGCGTGAGGTGTTCACCTGGTGCAGTGACAATCACTTCTATAGATCTATAGACAGTCACCTGGATAGATTTTGCCTCTTCTCACACTATGATGATGTGTGCTGTAACTGAATCAGAAAAAGCAGCTGATGGGGGAAAAGGGGAATATTTGATTACTTCTGTGCTGGATCATGGGATTTCTTTCACCTACTGACAGGACTGCTGGATTTGCTACATGACTTCCAAAAATCTCTGAGGGACGTGGCAAGCTAAAATTACCCTCAACCTAGTAGAATGTGCTGGATTGTGATAAACTTGTCTTTAAAGATAAAGAGTCTTGTAATGAGCTGGGGAGGTAAAAGGAACAATTCTGTCTTCATCAGCATTGTGTGACGCAGTGAGAATGTGGGGATTTACAACTGGGAAGCATCCAGACCCCTTCAGAGCCTGCATTCCTCTTTGTGTTCCCTCTCTGTCCTCACAGTTCCTGCTCAGCTGTGCCTGGTCCTGCTGGTGTTGGTTTGGGCCACACTGCACATCTCACAGCCCAGTCTGTGATGGGGCTTTGCAGAGGAGCCCCCTGAGGACTCAGCTCCTCTTGGAGGTGCTGTCCTGGCACAGTGACTCCGTGCTCTGGGACACACCTGGCCGTGTGGCAGGTTGCAGGGAGTGGTCTGGTGAGGGTGGACTGTTCACAGCCAGAGATACAAACCAACCCAAGCTTGCAGACTGTGAATTCCTGGTGGATTTCTGAGAGGCAGCACTGCTGCATCTGAGCTGGGGAGAGATATTACTGAATAGGTTTGCTTCTTCTGCTGCACTCAACTTCTCTTACCAGTCATGCTTTATTGCTTTTCTAGTCCAGTCTCATTCAGGGATGTATTGAAACAACTTTCCACTTATGGCCAGAGAAACTGAAAGAATTACAGCCTGTAGCAGAACAAAAGGAGAAGCCAGTTATGCTGACAAAATAGAACTTGCACTGATTTTGTTAGTTGCAGGACACTGACCCTTGGTAACACAAGTGTGGGACAAATGTGCCCCTTGCTGAGCTCGGAAAATACCCAGAGAAGCAGCAAGCACATGGTAAAGCTGGGTGAAAATAGGTCTGCACAAAGGCAAGCTGCTGCCCAACTGCTTTGTGTTCTGCTTCTTCCTGTAATGACTTCAAAAAGAAATCACAAATATTGATTTTTTTCACAGTTAAAAAAACCCCCAGGCCCTGACAGTCAACTGTGGCAATAGTTCCACCTCCAGAGTACATTTTTCTCATCCTGTTCCCTCCTTCCTTCTTCTGCTCCTCTGGGAACAGCACTGCAGCCCTCGCTAAAGATCATAGGAAAGAAAGAACTGTTTGGGAATAGCCACAAGATGCCACAGCTTCTGGACAGTAACCCTTGAAAATACCAGTTTCCTAATTTCTCTTATATTGACATGAGGTCCATGCATGTGAATTGAAACAAATGTTTAATTTCTAACTGATGAGTTTCTCCTGCCACCATCACCCATTTGAGATCTGATGTCCCACTGCAAACACAACTTGAATTTTTTGTCTTCTAAGCCAAGAGCTGGAAAGCTCTCATTGGAAAACCAAAAATCTGTGTACTGTGAGTGAGTGGTCGTTTTCCTCTTTTCTCCCTCCTACCCAACTCGTGTCAGACTTTTTCAGTGCTTTCATGTAATCTCACTTTATCTGTGTTTTGCCTGGGACTGTGGTGAGACTCCTCCTCCCCCTCACGTTGCCCACAAGCCTGTACAAGTTTGTAACCAGCACCCCTCAAATTGCAAAACAGAACAAAAGTCCAGCAGTTCCCCTGCTATAAAAAACAGCCCACCAGAAGAAAATGACAAATCTTCTGGTGTCAGCACCCTTCCTACTCTAGAAAGGCAAACTCAGGAGAGGATCTGATCAGTGTGTGTTGTTCTCTATCCTCTTTCATTGACTGTTACTACGTGGTTGACTTTAGAGTTGCTTTGACATCCCTGGGACTGGGGCCAAAATGGAATTAATAAGAAAGGACTAGAACCATGCATAATGGGCTTCTTGTCAAACCACTTTCTGCTAAACTCAGCAGAACCTGAGCATGACAGAGAACAGGGGGCTAAATGGGAAGGAAATTGCCAGCACAGATGTTTAATGTGTGGTTGCAAACAGCAGCCTCCTCCCTTTTGTGTAACTCAGACCATAAGGAATACTCGTATGTGCATCATCCAAGGGCATCTCAGTCTTGAGTGATGCTGGACCTGGGAAGTGTGGTGATAGAGCAATACTGTAAGTTGTAATTGCTCCATTTTTGTTTGAATAAAACCTATTGATCCAGGGAAAAGCATATGCCAAACCTCAAGAGGAAAGACAGAGTTGGCTTTAAATAATTCAGAACATTCAACACTTTCTTTTTCTCTTTCAAGTAATGGGGTCAAATTCATTTCTGATCTGCCTCCAATAATTTGAAGAGAATTAAACCATTACTGTCATTTATTATTTGTGTGATTGGCACCATGCAAGACACATCAGGAATGAATGTAGTCCATTACATTTTTGGATATAAGTTCTGTCTTTGAATTCCAGTGCCTGCACTTAAGCATTCACCACACTATCACCTACAGAATGATGTTTTTAGTATCCTGAGAAATAACCTTGGTATGTCCTCAGGGCTTAATTTTAAGGGACCTGAACTTGCACTCATTGGCTGTAGTTGAAAATTACAGTGACAGTCCCCTGACAATGTGAAAACTATTTTCTGGAGCAATTTTTGATCAACGGAGGATTTCTTAATTATCTCCTTATTTAGCAAGTCATGCTGCAGCACATCAGCATATGCTGAGGTTTGTTGGTCAAAAGGTATTGCTGGCTACTTTCCCCTTCTGCCTTTTATGCCCTCTCATGAATATGGAGAATCTAATAGGCTTTGGTATTATGGACATGTCTGTCCTTAATAAAAGACTTGCTGCAGTCTGCAAATCTGATACCATCCATTGCAGTCCTTTGCAGTACACTGAATTCCATCAGAAACCTCACTGCCCCACGTGCCCCTCACAGGGAGCTACATTTACAGATATATTCAGTGCAGGAGTTTGAGTTTCCTCACCTTATCAGGTAAACCAACAATGCATTTTCTGGATTTCTGATGGTTTTTTAATCCTATGCCCAAAATGTTGATGAAGGTGTGAAATATCTTTCCACCAGTTTGCAGTGTTAAATGTTGTTCCACAGAGATCATCGCTAGCCAAAGGCCTTGGCATGCAGACAAGTTTATTGCAGAGACACTCCCTGAGTGCCCATTTGAAACTTCCTTTAGAGTTGTAGAAAGATTTGGCAATTGATAAAAATTGAGTGTGCCCATATAGGCTTTTCTGACAAAATTAGGCAGATGCAGATGCATTTTAGCATGTTTTACTGGCACTAACAGCATTGTCCTGGGCTTTTCTTTCTGCAGCCAAAACACCCCAATCCGGACTGGCGCTACTCTGCATCCCTGAGGGCAGGAATGCAAAGGTACGTGTGGGGTTTCTCCAGAGATGGGAATTCTGTCTTCTTCCTCTGTGAGAAGGACAAAGTTTCTTCTGATGCCCTCGAGTGATGATATCTATGCTGAGATGGAAAGCACCTGAGTTCTGCTGCTGTCACTTCCAATCACCACATGCTACGGATTCACTCTGACTTGCATCTTATGCTGTAATTTCACTGCTGTAGAGCTGTGCTTTTCTTTCTTTTTACCTTCTGCTTTTGTATCCATTGACTGCCAAGGCTTAATTGTTCCAATTATTGAATCATTCAATTGTCATTATATACTTTTTGTTTATTTTAAAGCTCCCTGTAATCATCAGTGCTGATGTTTCAATAGGCAGTCTGCATTTCCATCTTCTTTTCCTCATTACCATAAAAGTAGCTGCTCCTGCAGCAGGTTTATTAACCACATGGTGCAATCAAGAAGATTAATACAGTTGAAAGGACTTTTTGAAGATGTGAGATGGATTTTCAAAGAAGAAAAAGTGAAGCTTTTGTCCAAATCGCTTTAGACATCTTTGAAAATCTGCTGCCTAATACCACAAGCAGTCTCTGCTATAATTTCCTACTCAGTACACTCAGAAAAAGAGAATTATACTAACTGCATCTGTAGATCAAACAGTATTTTTACTCTCCCTGAGCAGAGTAGAAAACTGGTTCTATGTTCAGGTTCCTGTACAGGTGTAGATGCAGTTGTGAGGCTGCAGTCATTCCTAGTGGCATCACAAAGTGCAGGGTTGTATGAGTTTCTCAGAATTGTTGGTGCAGTGGTGCTGCACCTTAATCCAATATCCACAGGGCTGAAGAGACTTTATGAGATTGAAGTCCTAAATTCAGAGTCACACTGTGCTTCATGTGAGTGGGGACACAGAGTGACTCCCAGCTGACTTTGAGAGGCTGTGTGAAAAGGAATCTAAACCTCAAGGACCAAAAGCAAAGGAAGACAGAGCAAGCTTGACTTTGTGGCCTACTGGGCAAGCTGATTTCTTTCTTTTATATTCCTGCTGTGACTTCCAATTTTTTTTGTAATCCATAACTGCCAAATCAATGATCATCTGGGGAGCAGGATCCTGAAGAAGGAATTTTGCCTACCTGAGCATCTTACCTGCTGGTCCTGAGTCAGGCCTGCTCTTGTGGATCCACATTCCTATCTAGACAAAGTACAAGATCTTAGCTGAAGCTTGTTGAGCAATTAATGAAAAATAAGAGCTTATTTTAATCCCACAAGACTAATGGGGCATTTCTGGGAAACTGCACGTGTTCCTCTGCTCCCTCACATCAGCAGCCCCTGTCCTTACCTGAAATCTCAGGTTCTGAGCCTGTGTGCCCTGCCCAGTTGATGGTTTTCATAAAATGCTGATTTTTCATAAAACTTGTAGAAACTGGGTGCCCTTGATGTCTGCCACATTTGGATGAAACTGGCCCTTAGTTCAGCTGGAAGTGTGAAAGGGGGTGTGAAGCCAATGAGCAGAGACAGGGACACAGTCACGGAATCCTTTTCTCTTAAGAAACAGCATATAAATATCATGCTTAGTTTTGTATTTAAAAATAGCACTTCCTTTCTTTTCCTTCCATGTAAGGTGCAAATTGGTGCTTTTGATGCCTAGTGCTGATGTGACTGTAAAATTTGCTGTATTAGTTTTTGCATTTGAGAAAATGCATTTGTCTTCCTGAATTGCTCACGAGAAATGTGCAGTAACCCAGGAAGGGGGGATTTGTTAAAATGGCACAATGACAGAAGCTCAGAACCAACTCCACCATCTTTTTAGTCATTTGCCTAATGGTGCTACATCCTAATACCAAAGATGTGTCACTTCCTTACTAGTGACTCCCAGTCAACAAGAGCAAAGTGTCCTGCAGGCGTGTTTGTCTTATAAGTTATTCCACAACTGGGCTTTAGTAAATAATCAAAGTTATTTTTTGCAAGTCAAAACACCTGCTTTCTCAGGCTGCTAACGTCATGCAGGACTGTAGAGTAGCTGCACGGTGATGAATAGTTATGAACTTTGAAGAGTAGCAGGAAAGGGAGATGCTGTGAAGTCCAGGGCAGAAGGGAACTGTATAATCCAACTGTGATATTTGCTTACCCAGTGCTGTGCACGTGGAGGAGGCAGGAGTCCTGCGTGGAGGAGCAGCAGGGCCTGAGCAGCAGTGGCCAACAGTCTCCAGTGCTACAGCAGGTAAGGAGTGAAAATCCAGAATGTTTGTGAAGAACTGCATTGGTTAACCTCCTAATGCTGCTATTTATTTTTTCCTCTGTTTTATATCTCTGAGTGAAGACCCTCAGATGAGCTCAGCTGGTCAGAGCATGGTGCTAATAACCCCAAGGTTGTGGGTTGAGTCCCTGCAGGAGATATGAGCCATTCACTTAAGAGCTGGACTTGATGATCCTTGTGGGTCCCTTCCAACTCAGAACATTCTGTGATCTGGAGATAAAGTTCTTGTAAATTAATCTGTGGCATCTAAATAGAGTGGAACAATAAAGCATAAAATACATCTTTTTTCTTTACTGAGTCTCAGATGGGCACTGGAGATAAGAGTCCCTGATCCCAGCTTTCACCATGCTTTTGGAGGCTACTGGTTTGTGTAATGGAATAATGGAATAATGGTTCAGTTCTGATGTGTGCATTCAGGTATGTCTATTCCAGAGCTGGTTTGCCCTCCATTTCAAAAGAACAGTAAAACTGGGGTAGGAGCTTATCAGTTTTCCCTTTGTTATTTTTACAAAGCCAGTAAGACTCTTTGAATGTCTCTTCTCATTTCACTTTTCTGTGGTGAAATCAGACCTAAATTTTCGCTAGCTATTTCCATTCACTAATACATGATGATGGAAACTAAAACGTTATTTATTTGTCAAAATAATGACAAAACCCATGGTTTAGAATGTAGCTTCATTTACTCTGTCACTGATGACTTCACAGCAGTCAATAAGAACTGGCAGAAGGTTTTCATGGAGTTTAGGAAAAAAGATCACCTGGATGTTTTGCAATGCAGACAAAAAAACATTCTCAATTTTGATTTTGGAGCAGGAATAATATAGAGATGTAGAGGAGCAGTCAGTCACTGTTTTCAGCCGTGTCCAAACTAAGCTGTAAACTCAATGGACTCCCTGTGTAGGGTGGTGAGCCCTGTGTGGCAGCTCTGTGAGCACTGGCAGTCAGGAATTCAAATAAGGAGTGATGCTCATGTCACAGAGGCAGCTCAGATGCTGGAAGTGGGGTCTCCAGCAGCAAAAATGATAATTACTTCATTTAATCTTTTTGGGTGCAAACCTTTCTTTCCGTTTAAATGGGAATTTCTCCTGTGTAAAGGGCTGAGGAACAACCTGAGTATTTGCAGTCACAGTTACAAGACCCACAAATTAATGGTGCCCAGCAAAACCTGCACTGGTGTTGCAGAAGGGCTGTTTGCAGAGACAGATTTGGAAATCAGTTTAACATATAATGGGGCCCTAGGCTATGATCACCTGGGGTTTGTGTGCCCTTCCTCCTGCTGCAGGCCTTGCAGGAAGACACAGCCTTTTGCAGAATATGAAGGGGGTGTGACTGTTGAGCCTGCATTTGGAAATGTCACAGGAACACTGTAACCTTTGCAAGGGCTTCCCTCAGGCTTTTGTCTGTGCTGATCATCCTTGACTGAGCACTCAGTGCCTTATCCCCAGTTCAGTATGGATACAGACATTCTCCCAGATGTTTCCTTGCTGGTACTGCCAATTTCCAAGCACCTGAATCTAAGTGCAAAGGTAGGATGGTTCTGTCCTCTGAGGAGGTCCAGTGGCATTTGGGTCCCAGAGCCCTGTTCCAATATCTGGAGTCCTGCTTGCTGTTCTGTTTTGGGTGTTGTCATTTTAGAGTTCCTTTGGGAACCTGCACATCTCTTTGTTTGAGCAGCAGTAGCCCTTGGCTCTTGTTGCTGCTTCCTTCCATGACTGGTGGGGCACTTGTGCAATGAATGCATACCAGCACAAAGAAGATTATTTTGTTCTGTCTTTGTCCACTCCCAAGGGATTAGCAACCCTGATATTACATTAATTAGATCTTTTTTCTTTTTTTTGTAGTGGGTTTCAGATAATATTATTCTCCTCTCTTTTTAACCAAAAGCTTTGATGTCCCTGATCCTTAACAGCAAACAGGTATTTCATGGAGAAATCTCAGGATTAATGGTTGTGTTAGCTTTTGCAGCCTCAGTGCACCACATATTTAGCAAATCACTACCACTGCTTTAGAACCCTGCCTGTGGTTTCCCAGAGATATCTCTTTCAGTGCTTCTTTCCTTTTTTAGTTTAGGTTCAAGACCTGTAATAACCAGTCAAGTGTTAAATCAGTAAATCCTTAATTCCTAATATATAGCTGAAGTCAAACATCATCACACATTTTTAGCAAATATGTGTTGCCCAGGCAAAACCTGGTCCTTATTTGACTGACAGCATTCCTGTTGACTTTATTGAATATTTCATCCATGCAAAGAACAGTGAATCTGGATGTGGCATTTTTAAAATTGTGTTTGCATCTTCTCAGGCACCAGTCCAACCACTTGTAGGTTTGCAGCTGGGAAACTGCTGGGTGAGGTGGGACAAGAGGGTTCAAACTCCCTCTGGCTTTGAGTTTAGCTCTCTGGGGCATCTTGTTAGTCCCCCCCATCTCTGTAGTGAGATCAGGGAATCAAGACAGATTTCTGGTTTCTGCTCTGTGTCCTTTGGCAGTTTTGGCAATTCTATCAGACTTTAGATGACCACTAATCTGAGTGAACTGTGTTTTTTTTGATCACTAACTCAGAATAAATGGAGCTTGATAGGCAAAAAATGGTGAGAGCTCATAACAGAAACTAAGATGAATAGAAATTTTGCTCTAGACATAAAACACTGATGATTTCTGAGTAAATCAGGCTTATGAATAATTCAGAGCTTAGAGTTAGTAGGCATTAGACAAATCTATGTGTATTTCTCTGTGCTGCTGGTTCCAATCTACAAAACAGAACTGGTATAATACAAATGCTTCACAAAAGCAGTCTGAAGATGCTTTCATAGCACATGCAAGACTCAGAAGAACAATAAGGATTTGTGATGAAAAACAGTCATGAGAAATTTCAAATCCTGTATTCAATGCAGACTTTACATATGTGCAGTAAATAAGGCACTGGGCCACACAACCTATGTAGAGAGGGGAAAATAAAAACCTTTCATTCTGACAGGTTGTAAAAGATGAAAGGATCTTATGACAAAATCTGCATCTGAAATTTTTAAGTGTGTAGGTGAAGCCGTGGGTGAAATACTGGCACCTCTGAAGTCCATGTCAAATAGGTCACAGACTTTCAGGAAATTAGGATTTCAGTGTCTACCCCTATAAATATGCACAAGGGAGTGAATTAAGATTGCCTAGGCAAATGCCATCCTAAAATACACTAATTTTGTACTTCTGATTTTGCTTTGGTAACATTTTTCTAAGTATATCTGCTATTTTTTTTTTTTTCTCAGGGAATTGTCTGGGGAGGAGAGGTGGTAACGCTGTTTTTTAAAGCTCCAACAGGTCAATGTCCTTCCTGTGCTGGGGCTCTAGAGTTGGATGCAGTGCAATTATCTTAACAGAGCCTGTCTGCACTGCCTGGGCTCTCCAAGGACAGAAGGACACCAGACAAACCACCATGGGCTGGTTGGGAGCACTGCAGGAAGAAATTTTTCTTTGTGAGGGTGGGGAGGCCCTGGCACAGGTTTCCCAGAGCAGCTGTGGCTGCCCCATCCCTGGAAGTGTCCCAGGCCAGGTTGGACAGGGCTTGGAGCAGCCTGGGATAGTGGAAGGTGTCCCATGGCAGGGGGGTGGAACAAGATAATAAATAAGGTCCCTTTATACAAAGCTCTTGGCATCTCATCACCCCAAATCTGAATCGTTCAGCATTTGTCCTCTGAAATTTGTGTCTCATAACTTTCCTGCTTTTATTCCTTTTTTCCTGCTGTTTCTTACTTCCTGCCTGTGACCTTCTCACATGTGCCATGCTAGCTAGGGATATTCCTTGTCCACATAGGCCTAGACTGCCCTGGGTTTACCCTGGGAACAACAGTTTCTCTGGAATAAATTTGTATTGCTCTCAGAGGAAGGTTCCTGCTGCAATCACCTGGAATGCAGACAAGGTCCACTGATGGGGCATGATATGCAGGATGAGTTATGAATTCAGAAAACTAAATGTGAAGCAACTGTAAATATGGCAAATAAGCAAAATTTCCTGAAAGGTAAAGTCAGTCTTCCTCGTGAGTTTTGTACTGCTGGTTTGGGGTAGGGTGTTGTAAATGGAATGACTGTGGGAAAACTGTGAAGAAAGGACAGGGGCTCTTGTGTGGGATTTAAGGAAAATGTCCAAATGACCTGATAGGGAAAGAAATCATTATAATTATCCACTGTTAGTTGTGGCATTCCCAATTCTCTGTTTCACAGACTAATTTGGATGTCAAGCAAGTAAATCCAACCTGAATAAGAATATTAGATCTGAAAGAGATATTTAATTCCAGTGCAACTGTGAGAAGGGCGCAGGTGAGTTACAGGATGACAGTGCAAGGAGAGATCTGAGCAGAAAAACCTAAGGGCATGAGAGGGGCCACCAGTAAAAACCTTGTATAGAAAGGTGAGCCAGAGGATCTGGTAGAGAGAAACGACTGGAAGAGATGCTAGAAGGTCTGCAAGAGGCAGAGAGCCTCGGGAATGGCAGTGTCCATTTGGAAGTGACTGCTGAGCACAGGTCACTGGAAAGAAGATGGACACCCTGGGGTTGGGCAATAGATTGTGATGAGGGGCACGTTGTGTGGCCCAGTGCCTTATTTACTGCACATATGTAAAGTCTGCATTGAATACAGGATTTGATGATTGAATACAGGATTGTGATGAGGGGCACAGAGAGCTCAGGCAGTTGTTCTTTTCATGCAGTAACCATTTGACATTGTTGGCATCTTTGAGTCCATCAGCACAGAAGGAATGAAGAGTGTGAGGGGGGATTGACTCTCACTGTCAGAACAGACACTAGTCTTGAAATCAGGCAGGCATTACAGGAGAACTTACAGGGTCATTGTCACAAAGCTCTTGGCCACTGAACTAGTCTTCTAAAAGTCCAGTTTAAAGAGAAAGAGCCCAAGAAAATACCTCAGAGAGTGTTGAGACTCGTAACATATTTCATATGATGTAGCTTTGCATTGTGGCTGTAAGCAGAGGACAGTTCCTTCCTAAAATGTCAGTGAATTTCTGTTCTTCTCCAAATGACCTTCCTCATCTACAGAAGAAGGGTGATTAAGACTCATCAAGCAGTCACTGCAAAGAATGTGCAGGTGCTGCAAGCACTGTTTCTTTGAGACTGTTAAAGGTTAATTTACAAATAACAGCACTGCTCTGGCTGAGCTTTAGCAGTTCATTGATTAAAGCTATAAAAGATAATAACTAATTAGCTGCCCAGAACACAAAACTGGATTCTTGGTTTCTTGCAGAATGCTGCATCTGTTTAAAATGGAAGGAGCTAGAAAATGCAGATGTGCATATCTACATCCTCTATTTTTTAAATTAATGAACAGTTTTTCTATGGAATTTCATGATTCCAACCTTCAAAACCAGAAATATATAGAAAGCCAAATATCAGCCATAAAATTAATATCTTTAGTGATCTCAGAAACACTGAGATAATATGTGTAATATTTTAAAAAAACAGAATAGGGGAAATACAGAGCAACCTAGTTATTTATGTTTCTCATGAAAATTAGTCTTTGAATCAGTGATTTAATAAATTCCCAAAATGAAGGTCCTAAGCAGTTCCTAAGAATTCATAGGAAAGTGTAAGAGATTTGGTTCACAGCCTCTTGGATCATGGAAAAAATCATGCCCTTAAAGCACACTAAAGTAATTATTGGAAGCTGCAGTATCTTATCAGCTCAGTGGAGTCTGGGGAAGGAAATCATGCCAGCTTACTTGTGTGGATGCAGTGCAGTGACCTAAACTGAAATAGAAATAATCTGCAAGGGCTATATAAGGCTAAATCCCTTTCTTTTATTTTATGTTTAGATTTTGGTCGCTGAATTCTCAAGTCAATTCCAGCCAGCTGCTGAGACCTTCAACATGATGTACAGTCCTCAGTTTTGGCCCTACCCCCAGAACACTTTATTCCCAGGACATTCCCTGCATGCCTCCTGCTTTTTGGCTTTTCCACTTCTGTTTACTCCATTTTCACTCCTTTCTTGTTACCCATCTGGTTTGCCAAGCATGTACCTCTCTCTTTCTAATTTTTCTTGGTTTTTTTACCTTTCATCTAATGACTTTGGTGTCTTCCTGCTCATCTGTCCACTGTCTCCCCTCTGTATTGTTATTTCAGGAATGTTGAAATGTAGGTCACCATCTTGGCCCCACATCACCTTTTCAATATTTCATACTGAACTAAGACTTTTCAGGGATAAATGCTTCTCATTTTGACAGCCTGATGGAAACTGGAGAGGACTGAGAATTTCAAATGCTACTTGCACTGAAAAAAAAGTGTTCTGAAATCAAAAGGACTTTTTCAAAAGCACATGTCAAAAATACGTATTTTTATGACAGATGCAGCTTGACATACTGATCATTATTTTTTAAAATCTGATGACTGTTATGACCAGGAACTCATCTGCCTCACCCCATCCAAACTGTGGTTGAACCAGCACTTTGGGCTTTCAATATTTGGAGCCAGGACTGGGTAAATTAATAGGTTAGTTTAGATTTCTGTTCAGCTGAGTGAGCAAAGAGAGGAGGGGATGATAGATGATATTGTACAGAAACTGCAGTCATGACTTGGCTAAAGTTAAATTTACTTTCTGTTAATTTATTTTCCTTTTAGCTGCATAACCCTCATGACTGAAATAGTGTTTGTGATCTTTATCAAGGGGTCCATTATTTTTCAGCAGGATGTACCAAGTAAATGAGATGACACGGATGAGAGATTTAATACCTTAGTCCTTGAAGGCTCAGTGTAAGGAAAAAAGGATAGGATTCATCAGAATCTGGAAAAGGCTAATGCTAGAAACTTCTAAATTGTGTGGTCTCTTTGACTTCATATATTTGAATAAGACTTTGTGTTAATTTTGACTGTCAGAGAGAATGGTCTTGGAAGAGTTTATGTCTTCGTGTACTATGGATAATTCTTGATTTCACCTGCTGCAAATATTTGTGAGAAAAGAGTTTCCCTTTCTCAGTAGGCCTAGAATGCATTTGTGCATCTCATCATTCAGTCCAGTCCCTGTGTATGTGCATCCTTCCATTTGGATTAGGACCACATTTGCCCCTGACTGGAGCCAGTTGTTGAATTTTCCCAACTGGAGCTCAAGTCCAGTTTCTGATCCCCAGGTGGGGTGATTGTTTCAATGCACGTTTCTCAAAGGCAGGACTGACAGCTCCAGCTGAGATGTAAATAGCCCAGGGGACCTGCAAAATTTCTGAAACCAGGAATGAAATAAGAGTAAAGGGGGCGAAAGGCTAGAGGTTTTCTGTGACTGAACAACATGAAGAAAGTCTTCTGAAACTGTGGGCAAAAGCTGCTGCGGCTCCAGATTTCATCATTTTAAGAAGTGATACAGAGATTTTACGTAAGCAGTTTATCTGGCTATAATTTCTATATTTAGGCACTGGGAGAAAGTTTAATAGCAGTAACTCCTTGTCTACCTAATTCATCCTTTCCCGCAATATTCTTTTTGCTTCCTCAAAATGGAGGTTAAATTTGCACTTAAAAAATAAAATGTCTCATAACCGAGGAAAAAAAATAAAAGGGGGGGGCAAATATAACATTTGCCAGATGATATGATTAGTTCTGAGACATCTGGTAGGAA
Organism: Hylia prasina; assembly: GCA_013397195.1. Lineage (NCBI taxonomy): Eukaryota > Metazoa > Chordata > Aves > Passeriformes > Sylviidae > Hylia > Hylia prasina. The sequence continues at coordinate 58,345 of VYXD01013953.1, forward strand.
ATTATTTTATAAATATAATAAAGTTGGATTTTCAAATCTAAGCAACTTTTTCACTGTCCATTGCTTTAGGCACACGGTTCTTTGTGATCTCAACAATACCAATGAGTTTGCCTTGTCTGCCCACTGGTAATATTCTGTAGCTACACAGAAGACATGGATTTTTATTCCTGTCTTTATTATTTTCTCAGCAGTTTCAATAAATAAAAAGAAAAATCACTCCCTTGCCACTGTACTACCTTGGGTTGTGATCTTGTCAGAACTTATAAACTAAACAAGTGTTTATCTGGTCAGTACTTCAGGGAATTGATGGTAATCAAATTGTTTCCACTTGAGGTTACAGCTGCTTTATTTTTACCCTGTTGTGCCTCGCTTTTGTGTGCATGGTTTGGGGGTTGTTTTTTATCTCTTTGTCTACTGCTGTGGGCTTAATTTTATTCCATTTAGATTTTTTTAAAGAAAATATACTCAAGTTAATGTTAAAATGACTTATGGTATTATGATCCCGGATGACGTTTAACCCTGTTATCTCTTGCAATATACAATTCACTGTCTGATAGAAAATAGATGGATGAAATAAGGATATTTCTAAGTAATCCTAAGAAATTCTGATCTGGAAGGTATTTATACTGTGAATGGTGGAAGAAGAAAAGTGGTTGAGGGAGTCCAGACCACTCTGTGATATTGAATCTTCTCTTAATGGATGTCTGCCTGTGTGCAGCACTTTGCTGTACACAAGGGTCATAAATGTATTTTTCATGTGTTTATTTTTGTAACCAGGCATTGCTTCAGTGTCTGTTGTTAATGTTGCAGTGTGGCAGTGCCTCTCAGGTCAGATGGTGCTGCACAAAGCCCGTGCAAACAGCAAAAGACAAGCCTTGCCTTAAGGAACTTGCCACTGACATGAGCAGGGCAGACAAAGTCTGGGAACACAAGGGAAAGGACATGTTAATTATCCTGCTTTAAAAAGAGGAAAAACAGGGCAAACAGGGAAATTAAAATTACACTTATCGTAGAGTGCTCTATGGGGATGTTGCTCAGCATCCACCTGGCCCAAAATGTGAGACTGTTTTGGGGCTCTCCTTCCCTGCTCCTGTCCAGCCTGCTGAGCCACGCAGAGTCCATTAGGTCAGGACTTCCAGAACACTGGGCAGTAATTGTTTCAGCCCTCCTGTTTCACTGCAGTGCTCACAGGCCCTTTGCCTGTGAAGTCTGACCTTTAGCAGCTCCCAAGCCCTGCTTTTAAAGAGGCAGGCAGAGGCTGCTGCCTGTTCCTCTGGGCCACTGGAGAGAGATTTCCTACAAGAGCACAGTGACAGGACAAGGGGGAATGTCTTCATGATGACAGAGTAGGTTTAGATTAGATATTAGGAAGAAATTCTTTCCTTTGAGGGTGGTGAGGCGCTGGCACAAGCTGCCCAGGGAAATCGTGAATCCCCATCCTTGGAAGTGTTCCAGGCCAGGTTGGATGGAGCTTGGGATGGTGGAAGGTGTCCCTGCCCATGGCAGGGGGTTGGGAAATGGATGATCTTTAAGGTCCCTTCCAACCCAAGCTGTTCCATGATTCTGCAATAGTGTTTCTCTCTTGTGAACCTCTCTGATCTCTTGACTGTACCCTGGTTTTGTTGAGACTCCAGAAGGGAACAGGGCTGCACAAGGCAGAGAAAGCAATATGTGAGTGCCTTTCCAGCACATTCTGGCTATTTATGTATCCTTGACCTAGAGATGCTGATTTTACTTCAAGAGCTAAACCCTGAAATCATTTGGTCATTACTTGTGTGCACTCGGAGGGTGTAATGAGAGATGTAAAACAGCAATAGCACCACACAAAGTCTTCCCCTTCATTATGGGGATTAAATTCTCAGAAAATCAAGGCTCTGGCTGTGGAGGAAATGAATCTGAATGCAGCTTCTCTGCTCTTGTCTTATATAATTACAGTCAGCCATCCCTAAAAGCATCCCCTCTTAGCATGCACACGCAACTAGCAAAATAAATGGGTTGATTAGGAAGAAAAAAAAAAAAAAACCAACCAGAAACCCTTTATGGTCTCTGTGGAAATTGTTCCTATGTGTTTATGCTGAGAAAAAGAGTGTGCTGCCTCTGTTTGCACAGGTGGATAAAGCAGGTTCAGAGACCACAAAGGAGACTTGGTGCAGCCTGGATGTCCCCACTCAGCATGCAGTGCTGGGGTCAGATACCAAGAGGTGACCAGAACAAACCAGTTGACAGCAGCAGGTCATCCCACAACAAAGCTGTGGAGACTGCAGCTAGAACAGAACTGACAGAGAGCGGTTTGAATATGATGAAATTAAATTTTTATATTTTTATTAAGTTGGTTACTAGAAACAGAACAAGTGCTTCAAAAGTATGAGGGCGTGGAGTGACAGGACAAGGGGGATTGGCTTCAAACTTAAAGAGAGTAGCTTTAGCTTGGATGTTAAGGAGAAATTCTTCCCTGTCAGCACGATGAGGTACTGACTTGAGTTGCCCAGAGATGCTGTGGCTGCCCCTGGATCCCTGGAAGTGTCCAAGGCCAGGCTGGATGGGGCTTGGAGCGCCCTGGGATAGTGGAAGGTGTCCCTGCCCATGGCAGGGGGTTGGAACTAAATGAGCTTTAAGGCCCCTCCCAACCCAAGCCCTTCTACGATTTGCTCTTTGTATCCCAGTTCTGTCTCATGCCTGCCTCGCATGGCTTCTTTTTGGGCTGTTCTGAAAAGGAGTTTTTGAAAATCAAGATTTGTTTCCTGCCAAGCAAATCCTGTGCCAGTGGATTCCCAGACTCTCTTGTGGTGTGTGTGATATCCTGCAGCACGGGGTGAGGGGGGATTTGAGGGGCTGCACAGGGAGTTCAAACTCCATTTCCAGGTCAGACCTCAGGTGTATAATACTGAAGCACAGAGAAAGCAGGCTGCTGTCCTGGCTGGGAGCGACACTAATTAGCTCGCTAATTGTGCAGCTAATCTCCTTAGGCTCACTTAGACAATTAAGGGCAAGAGAGGTCCTCTGCCCTTCCCTGTCTGCATTTGTCCCTGTGGTTACTTGAGCTGGCCAAGGGATTTTGCCTCAGGTTACTCCTCCTTATCCTGTAACCACACCTCCTTGGCCCGGTGCCTGGGCCGTCCATAGCTTGGTCAAGCTAAATTATTCAAACCTTGGAAAAAGGAACAGTTACTTCCAAGATGTAAGCTCTGATCTTCAAGTAATTTCAGCAGTTTTCTCATATGCGGATTTTTAATGCATTGAGAGGCACTTGAAAATCCAGGACACAGACTACACTTATGAACAATCAGGAAAGCCATGAGCCTTCTTTAGTTCCTTTGATTAAATTTTCTGATATTTTTGTTCCACATCATCGCTTGAATGTGGTAACCGAGTTTAAAGGAAGAATGTTGCAAGACAGAATAAAATGAAAGAAGTTTTGACCAAAGGCAGTGAGTGAAAAATGGCAAAATAAATATTAAACATATTATCATAATACTGAGAAACACAGAACAAACAATTCTTCCCCCAACTTCCTTCAAACACTTCTTCATGACTAGACCTTACAACTTTGCTTTTAAGAACCAAAATCCAGACTGGAATTTTCTTTACCAAGGAACACTCTGCATTAAACACATCGCAGGATTTGCAGCAGCAAAATACATTCTCCTCCCTCCTGCTCTCTGCTTTCCACTGTCTCCTGCTGCATTTGTGATCCAGTGTGCTCCTAGGAGTCAGAGACAGTCATTTTAGTGGTAAATCAACTTGCACACCCATAGTAGTGTGAAGTGGTCATAATTAATAACTACAGCAGCTGAATTGTCCACATGGTACCATTTCAGACTGCTCCTGTTGTCACCCCTGACAATATAAACAGACAGACTCTCATGGTGACAATGTCCTTTCCAATGCCTGGAATCCAATGTCTTCAATCATATGTAGAAGATAAATTCTTTCAAAAACCCTGTGACTGCAGCACGTGTAGACTCTCAGCAAGAGGAGTGGGCCAGCACTGCTGATTCAGTTTCCAGGTGATTTGTTCTCTTTAGTTACCATGTATAATGTCATCTCTTCACGGGGAAAATTACCTGTTCTCAGTAGATTATCATCTTCCTGCAAATTTATGCTAAGTAGGTAGCAGAGTCTCCCACATGTGTAGCTGCAAACCGAAGAATTAAAATAAATTAATAACATTAGTGTCAGATTATCTGCTTCATTCATTCCCAGACTTCAGTTGGGAGAAATAAAGCACCATGAGGAACATCACCTTTTGCTTTTAATCGAGCTGATTTTCTGTGGGGCAAGAAAGGTGACAGTTTCTCCAGGAGCACACATGCTGGTGACTGCTCTGGGTCCCTGCCTTTTCCCCTCTGAAGAGTGCAGGTGCAGTTAGACAATAAAACTGTTTTCAGCTGTGAAGTCTGGAGACAGTACAAAGCACATTTCTGTTGGTCCACACTGTAAATCAGTGCATCCGTCTTGATGCACAGACTTCCAAACTGCAGCTGAACCGATCCACAAGACCTGTAAATGGAAAAGAGAACTGCTTTACTTCTGGGCTGACAGGCAAAGTAATTTGGTGATCCTAACCCAGTTCCCCAGCGGCAACTTGCCACATCGCAGAAAACATTGTCACAACTGAAACTAATTGGCAGCCCCAGCAGGGAGGCCAGTGGGTGGTGCAGGCTGAACCCGTGCGGGTCAACTTCTGATCTTCTCGGAGGCATCTTGGCTGGGCAGCTGAGGGGAGCTCGGAGCATTTCTGCCAGCTTTGGAGCTGTTCTCAGTGGAAAATATATTGCCAGCCATAAATCCTGATGCTCCCAGTGTTTATTTCTTGATGCATTTTTATGAATCTTGAAATGATACGCCAAATAGAATTTTAAAAGCTCAGTGCTCATCAAGGTCTAGAATTAACCTCGTTATTCTTGCCTGTTTTTTCTCCTTTTACCATTCACAAATGGCAGGTTTTAGTAACAGACATTGCAGAAACTGCATCTGGGTCCTTCATAGCTATGATGTGAGGTCAGCTCTGGCTTTGATCTTCTTTGATGATAGCTTCATTTTAATCTGCAGATTCTCCTTTCCATTTGTTCATTTCCCCTGACCAGTTTAAGTAAGAGCTTAAGAGCTCTTCATCATTTTTTTCTTGGAGAATAAAAAATCATCAGAGGATGGAATGTAGGTAAAAGTAAAATGTAGGTGTTACTAATCTACCAGTCAGCCTAAGAGTGCACTTGTGCATTAAAGAAGAGAAGGAGGCAGTCAAAGATTCTGAAGTCTCTCTGTGAGAAGAGCTGAAGCAGCCCTGTAGCTGCTGGTGCTCAGTATAAAACCGTTGCTGAATTGGCCTTCAGCGTTGCTAGGAAACCAAAATACAAATCCCTACTCTGTAATGCACAGATATCATGAGCATGACAGACTTTTGCTGCTGTTCCTCTTTTTTTTTTTTTTTTTTTTTTTTTTCCCTGGAGGGAAGCTGCACAAACCAGTTTGAAGAAAACATTAGGGAGCTGATTCCTGTCCTGATGTCTGTGGTCCTACCTGCAAGTAATTTTAATTTCTAGAAAGAGCTGTGCTTCAACTTTAGGAAGAGGTTGCAAGCATTTCAGAGAAATTATGTGTACTAAGTGAACGGCTTTATGTTGTTCCCTATCAGCTTTTACCTGTCTAGGGCTCTTCCTGGAAATGTTCCAGGCCAGGTTAGATGGGGCTTGGAGCAACCTGGTGTAGTGGAGATGTCCCTGCCCACAGCATGGGTTTGGAATGAGATGAGATTTAAGGTCCCTTCTAACCCAGGCTATTGTGTGAAACCTTGGGATTTTTTTGTTTTGCTTTTCCTTTTAGTTCCTGCCATATATTCCAGTCCTCTATCAAATCCCCTCTGACTCTAGAATTAGCTGGTTCAGGGAACTGCTCTGCCTGGAGAGGCTTGTGTAGGCTCAATTTTCAACTCAGTTTTCTGCTGCTGAGGGCTCCAGCTGGCACAAAAGGGGTTAGGGAGACCAGAGACTCAATGTGTGGAACTGCATCTTCAGAACAAAGGACTGCTGTGCTTGTACAGAATCAGACTTGTGAGAACAAGGCAGAAAGAGGAAAGAAGAACTGATCTTGTTGTAGAGTTGATCAGAACAGATGATGAAAAGCAAAGAAAGATAAGGACTTTCATTGTCTGAGTAAGTAAAGCACAAACAATGAAAGAGATACTATGTCTAAGAATAATAAAGGATTTGATAAGGGGCTTGAGAAGTAGAGTGACCCCCTGAAAACATTATTTCTTCTAAAATTTGTTTGGTCTGGAGTGTATTTATGAACTAGAATGTTGAATAGAAATCTGTTTGAAGAATGTAGAACTGCAGCACTCAATACATCAAATTTAGAAATGACAGATGAAATGCAGATGAGTTACAGCTGTGCTGTAACAAGTTAGACAAGTAAGAAACTAAAAATCAGGGGAAAAAAAGATGAGGTTTTGGTTGACCTTTAGTCTCCTGTGGTGTCAGTGATAGAATCCCAGTCGAACTTGTGAGCTCAGGCAAATTCGGGTGGAGAGAAGTGATGTGTTACATTTAATTAGTCATTTCCTTGAGCAGGTAATTAAAGAGGTCAGCTGAATTATGTTCACCAAGTTCCTTTTTCACTGTTATTCAAGTAGTTTTATCACCACTACTGGAAATGCTGTTTTGCAGCTGGAAGTGAAAATACCCAGACCCATAACTATAACTATAGTTATATATAACTATAACCCAGACTGTAACTTTTGCCCTTTGCTGGGAAAGACCAGCAGTGATACTGGGTATGGAAAAATATTTACTCCAATTCTGGATACAGCAGCCATCCAATCTTAAATGAACCAGGTACAAGAATCCACCTGGTAATGTGGAAATGTGGGCTGAAGAGGACACCCACAGCATGATTTTTCAGACCCAGACTGCCTCAGTAGATATCCTCACCACAAAGAGCTGCCAGGCATTCAGCTGCCATCTGGGCAGCCTGATCAATGACCAATTCCATTTCAGATGGCTTGTGCTGCCAGCTGCAGTGTGATCAGCAATGCTGATGAGCAGCAATACTAGACTGGAGAACGTGACCCAGTGGAGTGTTCATGTTTGATGGCTGGTGGGCAAGTGCAGGCTGTGGGGAAGAAACCCACTAACCATGAGACTGTTATTTGGAATTTATCCCAGTAGGCAGAGTCACTCTTGCATGTGGCTGCAGTGTTGCCTGAGCATATTCTCAAGAGAGAAGGGAGAACGCCTTTGTGTCCTTCCTCCCCTTCTCACAACCTCTAAGAATGTTTCCAAGAGCAAGCTGAAGTCAAAACACTGTCCATGAAATGCATGGCCATCAGATGCAGTGATACCATCTGAGTGTGTGAAGAAAGGGAAGTGTTACCATCATTACAATGAGAAAGCAAATCCATAACTAAATAATTCTTTTGAAATTTGTGGGTAAGCTGAGAATCATCATTGGCAACCCACTGATAAAAATATCAGCTATTTCCACCCTCTGAGGACAAAGTGAGCTGCTCAAGGCAGTATTTCCTGACTGTGGTGCCAGGACTCTGTCCTGCCACACAGAACTGTCTGTCTTTGCCTCAGCTTTTAGGAGGCATTGCAGGGAGTAATTGCTTAAGGGCATTAGGGCTTGAAAAAAAAAGTGTTGATACATGCAGATAATAGAGGAACTATCTAAATAACCAATGTCACCGAATTACCATTTATTTGGAAAGACAGCAAGCCCAGAGAAAAATCTTTGTATCACAGCCTAGAAGTGGGTGTAGGGGTATGTGGCCAACTGGAGTCCTGGAAATAAGGGAGAATCTTCCATGAATGTTTATCCAGTGCTTTCCATGGAAAGTGAGGCTGCTCAAGCAAGTGATTGGTCTCTTCTTATGTGGGCTGAGCAGTCATCCTCTTGCCTGCACCTGCTCCTGTTAAAAAGCAAATACGCTGAAGTTGCGGTGAGGAGACTTAATTGGAGACCCCAATTTTTAAATTTTATTTTTAGCTCAGCCTAGTTGATGTCTTTCCTAAATGTTATGCAGTGCCTAGAAAGCCAAAGAATTTTTTTTTCCAATCATTTTATCAGTCTTTGACAGTACAGCTTGGGATTTAGGTAATATGCTGATGGATTCTGGCTAAAGTGGGCAAGATTGCATTGGGTTCTACTGTTGAGGTACAGCCTGGGAGTTGGAGAAAACAGCAATTAAATATTTGCTCTGCCATTCTGAGTTCATGGCAATAACCTTTCCTTTGAGCTGTGCAGAACATTATACTTGAGAAGATCCTTGAAAAGTAAATATTACCAACCCCACGTACAGAACTCAGTAATTAAAGATCATCTAATTTTTTTAAAAATTAAACTTCTTGTTTGTTTTTTCTACATCATTAGAGTTGTGGTTATTTTATTTTCTTCCTTCCCCCCTTGCCCAGTTTTTTCTAAAGCCATGGAGATGATACATTTGCTTTTGTTTAATTCTGTGATTATGTAATGCTGGAGCAGCTTTTGAGCCCTCAAAAACTCTAGCAGCCATGTAACATGCACAAAATGAGAGAACTGGGCATTTTGCACTTCAGAGTAATTATTGATAAAAAGTAGAGCTGTGTTAATCCTGTGGTATTAATTTTTGTGAACATTTTGTGACTTTGGGGAGCACAACCACTCACATCCTGTGTTACATTAATAATTAAGCTCAGCTCAGATAGTGTGTTACTCTTGGAACTGGTAAATAATTGTTCTTTTGGAGCAGAGCTTGCTTTCTGCTCTGCCATATGCTGAGGTTTTGGCTTTCTGGTCTGTATACAAAGTCCTATTTCCCTGGGGACCTGAGGAGACCAGGGATGATTTTGAATGGCCTTTATTTGATCTGCAAAGTGGCAGCTGTTGCAGGTTTTTTTTTCCCCTACAGAAGAGACTGTGCAATTCTCATGGCAAATATGACAAATATACAACATGAATTAAGGTAAGTGGAAAATTTGGACGCTGAGGTCAATTTAGTTTTTGTGAAAGGGAACAAACTGTTGCACCTGGCAGTGAGGTCTCCTGTTTGCTACACAGGAGAGGTGCTGGGCAGAAATTCCACCTCCTTTGCAGACCTGCTTCATCTGTGACCTGCAAGAATCCAGGCTAGCAGCCACTGGCTAATTCTTATTTAGATGTTAATAAGTTTCTTTCTCTGCTGAGGTTGGCACCACCCTTGACAGAGACTCATCACTTCATAACACTGTGCTGGGAGAAATAAGGGACAGCAGTTTCTGGAATCTGGAGGTGAAAGCTTCCAAATCATGCTAATAACTAAAGTTTTTGAAATACAGACAGTGTCACACAAGTGGGTTTTCAGAATAACTCCAGCACACCTTTATGCTGAGACAACAATTCGAATGTACAAACAGAGTTTCCAGATGAGAATGTCACTGCCTAATCGGGAGAAACATATTCAGGTCAAGTGCCAGATAGAGTTATGCAGGATAACAGTGTTGGTCCACGCAGCCTTTAGGGAAGCTGCATAATCCTGAAATACTGAAAAAGAATCCAGAATCTGGTGCAGAGCTTTGAAGGAAGCCATCAGAAGGTATTTTTCTGTCTTGCAGACCATGATTATTGATTACGCAGTTCTGTGATTCTCAGACATGAACTCTTCATTGACTGGAATTAGATTTATGAAGGCAGTTGCTTTCTCTGCAGCATGTTCTGTTTGTCACAGATGCCTGGGTAAGGGAAAGCACCTGTTATTAGATGCATGATGGTGTAGAGAACAGGATGGATAAACAGACCATGAAATTGCATTGGGTCAGTCCTATGCTGCCAATCCCCAACATTCAAAGCTTAAGCCTCAAGTGACTTCCTTTTGTTTGCTTTCTGGAGTGTTAACAGCCAAAATTCACTTTTTTTTAAGGTTTGGGGTGTCTTTATTCCCATGTGAAACCTGAGATTCTCACAAAACTGCTGACACTTTTTAAATAAAGTGACCTGTCAAGGTTGAATGGGTATGACATGATTCCACGTTGCAAAGACTGGAGACACTAAAATCCCACATGGACTTTTCTACCCTACATGGGGAGAAAAAACGACATGAGAAAATCCAGGCTGTAATTTATGCTCTTTCATTATTTAATTGTGTTTAAAATACAACAGCCACGAGGGAACAAGCTTGATTCCTTTTTCTGTGTGTTAGGCTATGGTAGTGCCACCTGCTCAGCATTTTTCTATCTTAATGTAGCTTTTCTTCCTGAGCCCAAAGCAGAATTACCTGAAGGAGCAGCAGAAAACCTGCAGAGCTTTGTGACAGAGTGAGGATTAGGAGGCAGGAAATGGGTGATTCACTCTGGCTTCTGAAGACAAGCATGAAATCAAAGCTGCGGGCCGGAGTGGGAGGAATATTTGGGAGGAGTAGGAACTGATTCCTAAGTTATTTATAGAGGGGAAGAGTGGGTTTTGCCTGAAGAAAGCTCTGCAGGTTTGGATGCAGTTGCAGATATATTTGTACAAACAGGAGAGTTTGGATGGAAGGAGAAAGAGAAGATTCCTGCTATGTCCATGGATTAATGAGTTTATCTGAGCTTCCTCAGTAAGGGTGAAGCCACTCCACTTAGCACCACTTGGTATATTTTGGTGAGAGTCTGAGGCCCTGAAGAGATCAGCTGAGCAAATAACACAAACAGTTGTTTCATTGTCATATTTTTGGCTTTCCCTCTCACTTCTTTTTTTATGTTGTGTTTGTATCTCTAAAAAGTATGTGGCAAGAAATGGCTCTGGTCCCTGCAAAAGAAGAGAGTAAAGCCATCATAATTAATTTTTTTGTTGATTGATTCCTTCATATACTAAAAGCTGTATGGCTCATATCAGTACCAGCAGAGAATCACAGATTGGTTCAGGTTGGAAGGGACCTTAAAGCTCACCCAGTTCCAAAGCCCACTATCCCACTATCCCAGGGTGCTCCAAGCCCTGTCCAGCCTGGCCTTGGACACTTCCAGGGATCCAGGGGCAGCCACAGCATCTCTGGGCACCCTGTGCCAGGGCCTCCCCTCCCTCACAGGGAAGAATTTCTCCTGTAAGCTAAATTTCCCCTATTTCAGTTTAAATCCATTCCCCCTTGTCCTAGCACTACAGTTCCTGATGAAGAGTCTCTCTCTGGTATTTGCTCTTGAGCCTAAATATTTGTCCCCTCTTCAGGTATTGTCCCTTCCTGACTGACACTTTAAGCAATTGGCAGATCTGCTCAAGCACAGAGATAAAAATCTGTTTGCCTGTTCACTGCGTTGTTTCACTAGAGATGCAAATTGGATGATTGCTGAGGCAAAAAAAGGTCCATAGCTACTTGTGGAAGATCTGCAGGCATGATTATCTTGTTTTTGCAAGAAGAGGTATTAAATATTCGTGCCAGTTTCAGGAAATATGCACACATGTTTTTGAATATCAAATCGTGTGCCTCCCTGGTGAGTAGAACGAGCTCGATCAACCAGAGCATTTCAAAGCATCCTTTTGCTGTCTCTCCTCCTCGGCACAGAGAATATCTGCTTTGACTGCACTTCCTCGAGCCTCGAAGCCGCTGCAGAAATTCCAGCCACTGAGCAGCTGCGTGTATGCTTGAATGAAGCGTGTGCTATTCCATGTGTCAGCAGGAAGAGATATAAATAGAGCTTTCTTTCTCCCTGTTGTCGTGGTCTGTGTTTCCGCTGGCTACCCCAAGCTATTTCTTCTTCAAGTCTGGTGGAAAGGGAATACATTTAAGTGATGTTTGGTGCTGCAGTTGTGGGTCATAGAGAGCACGGGAGGCAATTTAAGGGTTGCAGCCATTTACACCTAGTGCTTAGTGGGGCAAGGCACATCAGGATTAATGAATGGCAGCTCTTGCTGCTGTCCAGGTAACTGGCATTTGGCTGCAGAAGTTGCTTTTTTGTTGTTGTTTTTCCCTTCCCTTTCCAGTGAGGGAATATATAGCTGGAAAAAAAAAAATCCCTTTGTGTGGAACTGTCAGGTTGCACAGTCTGAAGCATTTTTGACTTTGTGCTCCCCTTCTGACACATGCTGCTCTCACACCTTTGCAGTGAAGGGTTGTCAACTCAGACACCCAAGCTGAGACCTGACTCCACAGTCCAGGAAAGGCAAGGAGCCACTGCAGAGGGTCCAGTGGAGGCCACAAAGATGATGAGGGGTCTGGAGCATCACTTTGATAAGGAGATGCTGCCGAAGCTGGGCCTGTTTAGTCTGGAGAAGACTGAGAGGGGATCTCATTAATGCATATAAATATCTCCAGGGGGTGTCAGAGGATGGTGCCAGAGTCTTTTCAGTGGTGACAGGACAAGGAGTGATGGCCATAAACTAAAACACGAGAAGTCCCAGCTCAACATGAGGAAGAGCTTAATTACATTAAGGTGGCAGAGGCTGCTTGGGAGGTCAGGGAATCTCCCCCTCTGGAGACATTCCAGCCCCACCTGGACACATTCCTGTGTCACCTGCTCCACCTGCCCCTCCTTGGCAGGGGGGTTGAAGTGGATGGTCTCCAGGGGTTCCTTCCAATCCTAAAAATTCTGTGACAGCACCCACTCACCTGCTTCCAGATACAGAGCTGATAATGTAAGGAGCCCTTTCCTCCATCACGTGAACTGGTAGTGGTGGGACTGAAAAAAAAAAGATGCTGGGAAAGTAGACTCTGATGTGTAAAATTTAGAAGTCAGTCACCACCTCAGGAATTGCAGAAACTCAAAACAAATGACCCACTTTTATATTAACATATAATACACACAATTACAACAGGAAAATGAAAGTGCAAAGTTTAATTCCCTGTTAAAATAGTTTTAAAATATTCTACATGTGGATTCCACCTGATGGCAAATTAAAATTCTTTTTGAAGTGAAGAGTCAAGAAGCAATAACATCACCTTTTAGCCTTTATGAACACTAAGATCTTTTAGATGTTTCTATTCTTTGACAGCTTGTCCTAGTTACCTGAGCATATGACACATTTCCTGGAAGGAAAATAACTATGCTATCAATCCAGATACAGTCTGTCCTTGATTTTTCCCTGCCTATTCATTTAAAGGGATCACAGGTAAAAGAAATTTTCTCCAATTTAACCAGGGTAGGATTTTTTCCCTCCATTAAGCAATAATGTGGAAACAAAGTTAATTTCCCCTTCTTTGCTCTCAGAGACCCATTTATATCCATTACAATCTGTGTAATAATTAATTTCCCAGATTTGATCTTCCTGTTCGTATCAAGCCAATTCTTCCATTTTTAATATTTCCTTCAGAAAAGTGAAATGGCAGGAATATTAAATAAATAAGTTTTGGATGTTTTACTACAACTATTTGAGCCTTTCTTAAAAGAGAGTTCATTAACAAATGAGCAGTGTCTGAATATAATGTAAAGCATCATTTTATGTGGAAAGAAAAGTCTGAGCCATTTCTCCAGTTCTTCCACTGAGGGAACAATTATTGGCTTAAAGCATGACTGGGGCTATAAAGCTAAAATCAAAATATTGAAATACAAAGCATATAATTTACTAACTCTTACACTGGGATTATGAGGGGTCTATTCTGAAATGGTTGTAGTGATGAAGTGAGATAGCTCTACCCACTTTTTGTGTGTTAGACTTCCAAGAGCCTCCCAGAATTAATACTCACCATCTGATGAATATTTAAGAAGGTGTAGTCTGAGAGACAAGTCACAAAGGCAGCTGCAACTGTTAAAGTGCCTTTTGCAAAATCTATTTCGAGCAACTGCCAAACTTGATCTTAGCTTTACTTAGGTAAATGTACCTTAACATTCCCTAGGTGTGTATCATCCCCCCTCAAGTTATCTTTTTGTTAAGTGTGTTTTGTTTCAGTATTACGTGGCCTTTACAGAACATCACCTGGCAGTTTGTGATTTCAGTTTGCGTGACCAAGTAGAATAAAGCACTGACCAAGTTAGGAGGTTCATAAACACATTTAAATGGGATTTTAACAACCATCCAGTGCTGGGGTTTGATATTTGATACATTTGTGTGCAGAATTACAGCTGTAAAAATCCTTTGAAAAACGAATTCATCATATGGCTCAGTTTTGAGAGGACACCTTTAGCTGCAGCAGAAGACAAATAGAACTTTGGCTCCATGATCCAGTAGGTCCAGAGCAGTCAGGCAGGTTCATCTCATGAGCACCAAAAAACCTGCTTTAAAGAGTTAAAGCCCCAGATAACTCTCAGTGATCACAACACCTGGATTTACCTACAGCTGGAGAAAAAATCCTCCAAATGTGGGCCTTGCAAGCACTTGAAAGAGCAGAACTATTTCTGCAGTAGGAGCAGGGATGTGGGGAGCCTTTGCAAGGTCACCTCCATTTTCTTCTCGAAGAATGTTTAAAGGATTCTGAAAAAGAGAGGAATGATGTAGCGTGCTTATCCAGGGGGCTTATCATATTGTATTAGCACTTAGTCATCACATTTAATTAAGATTCCTTTTTAACTGATGTGGAATATTATTAGCTCCATTCATCCCATATCAGTAAAAGGGGATAATAATGGGATGTGATGGTAACAGGAGATGATAGGAAGCTGCTAATATGACATATATATTGTGGAAGGGAAAGAGTGCTGTGACTGCCAGAGTCTGTCTTCAGGCCTTTGATGTCTTCAGTTTTACAGCCCCATTTTGTGGAAGGTCTTACAGTGACAGATGTCTTTTAGGGCAGGTTGCTGGCTAACAGCCACCTTGGAGAGAATCAAAATAGACTTGGTTAGTATTTAGTTAATTAACTTTCAGAAGAGGAGAAGTTTGCAGAGGTTTAGTGATGAACTAAACCTCAAAGTAGGTCAGCTAAAAGATTTTTTAGGTCAAAATTAATTTTGTGTACTTGTATGGTATGGTTTACTTTTCATATTATGAAATCAGTTGGGGATAACACAATCAAACTAAATTAAACATTAATAATACCCTTTCCTCCCCTTCATAAACAAAGAAAGGACCCGTTTCAGGTTTCATCTATAAACTACTGGTAAAATTATCCCTTTATTTGAGATCAGAGCCAGGGAACAGGTGCCAGCTCTGAGGTTCAGAGCCATCTCCAGCCTCTGAGAGACAAGGAGCTGCATTTCCCACTGTCTGAAGCTTTGTGTGTTTGGGGTTTTTTAAAGAATATCCAAGCAGAAAGCTTTACCCTGTAATCATCTGGCCTGGAGATTGCAGTGGGTTGGGCTCCTGGGGTGAGAGCCCAAGAGGAATGGTTGAAATCTGTGAGCTAAACACAGATGATGAGGAAAGAAAGAAAAAATTATCTCCAAGACCATTTCTCATGTATTCCTGCTCCATTGCTGTCCTATCCTCTCTAAATGAAGCTCACACACTCATTCATGTTTAAAATAGATGCCTCTAAGATCACTGACAAAAAATGTGTCCCTTTTTCTTTCACTACCACTTCAAGCACCCAATTAGTTGGTTAAAATTAGATTCTGCCTTGAAAGGCTAAAATTGATGCCTCAAGTTTCCATAGTTACTGTCTTTCTATTAATTGTGCTCAGTTAAGTAGTGGGGATTCTCTCCTGCCTCTCCCACTTGGTTCTGGGAGCTGGACCCTGCTATTTGTGCAGCTGCAGGAATGTGCTCTGTGCTCAGGTAAGGGTACCTGTGGAAGGTTTTCAGAGCTGTAGAGGCTGTAATTGATAAAGTTTTGTTGAGGGGAAGCAGGAGGGAGGGAGTGAATTCAAGTCAATTCTCTTAGCAGTGTTCACTCCCCAAGATGGAGACAAAGGAAACCAATCTAAGCCTGTCCAGGAAAACACAGAGTCATGGAATGGTCTGGGTTGGAAAGGACCTTAAAGATCTTGTTTCCACTCCCCCTGCTGTGGGCAGGGACACCTTCCACTGTCCCAGGCTGTTCAGAGCTCCATCCAGCCTGGCCTTGGACCCTTCCAGGGATCCAGGGGCAGCCACAGCTTCTCTGGGCGCCCTGTGCCAGGGCCTGCCCACCCTCACAGTAAAGGATTTTTTTTCTAATATCTAATCTAAACCCATTCCCCGTCAGTTTGAAGCCATTCCTCTTGTCCTGCCACTCCAGGCCCTTGTAAATAGAAATCCAATACTAGAAGATTTAGTCCTGTCTTCCTTCTAAGTAACCTGAAATTTTCCTTCCTTGGGCATCAGTCACAGCCGGGCTTTGAGATGGGTGCTGAGGCAGGAGGAGGCTGCAGGCAGGAGGGTTTGGGGATAAAGTATCACCCCATAGAGGCAGAGTGGCCTCCAGTGGCAGGAGATGCCTGGAGAGAACACACATCTGTGCTCTGGCTTCAGTTCAGCAGCTCATCCAGCAGAGAGCAAGGGCAGGACGGGGCTGCCTGCCTGCAGGGCACTCTTACAGGCTCCAGCAGCAGCCAGGAAATGCTTCCTCCTTTTCACCTTCACAGCAGGATTTATGATGCTCTGTTGTCTCTCACATTAAAGGGCTTGGATGTTAGGATAATTTATTTTTGTTTAAATTTGACAGAAGACAGTAGCCAGAATTGGCTTTCCATAATATAGATTAAGCAGTGCACAGACATGTTTTGTCCTCCCGAAATTCAGGGCTTTGTCTTCTGCAGTGGCTTTTGCTCTCTTTACAATATTTCATGTGCTCATATAACAGGGGCAAACCCCACCCACAGCCTGAAAATGGTTTGAGTGCCATCCCCACTCCTGGTCACATACAAAAGATGTGAGCCACAAAGCTCAAAAATTTTTACAGATCTGACTCAAAGTCCCCCTTTTTGGGATGTGTTACCAAGCACTCCTAAAATCCACCTTCAGCAGAGCTCTGGGCAGCTGCTTGCTGCTTTAGCCGTTCAGTTTAGGGCTTTTAAGGACATTAAATTAGGGCATTTAGGCTACATAGCACCTGGTTGGACATGAAAGCAAAGAAAAGCCTTTTCTTTGTGGGGTCCAGACCAAGCCACCACAGGTGCTCAGGGGAGCACTGTCCTCAGACACTGCCCACACCTTCCCAGGTACTGAAGGGCAGAGCAGCTCCAATTTCAGTTTTCCTGCACTATTCACTGCTCTTTACCTTACTGTTTGCATTAAAACAAGGGCAGAATGGCTGGTGCTGTAACTGCCCACAGTGTATTAAAAACACATTTATAAGATGAAAATAATACGGGGGTTTGTTTTGGTTGGTTGGTTTGGGTTTGGATTTTTGGGGGTGGGGGGGGAAGAGGTCTGTTTTCAGCTATGAACTCTTAAAAACAGACACTGTGAGCCTGCAGACTTAGGGAAACACCCCCAGATTTTTTATATTGTATTTCAGGAGTAATGTCTCTCCAATCACCTCTTCATGTGACACAAACCTTCAGTGCTGCATCCCCCCAGGTCCAACATTTCGTTAGAATTTGATTAGAGCTAAAAAGATGATAAGGAGCATCCTGGATGTGTGCACATGCAGTCTCAGGGATGCAGCAGATTAACCCTCAGTTTGGGGAGGAAAGGGTTAAAATTCAACCTGTGGGAGCAGGACTGGGCACATGTACAGCAGCAGAAGGATATTACATGAAAAATTCGATATTTTTATGGGAAGAAAAGCATCTTTTGGCCAGAGTGAGAGGAGTTGCAGAGCCCCTGCTCCGTTTGCTCCCTGAGCAGCTGCCAGAAGCCATTTACCCTGGGCTGTGCTCTGGCCACAGCAGGCTGTGGTAGCAAGCAAATCAAATTATGCTTTCACATATCTCAAAGCATGCTGGCTGAGCTATTTGATAGCTGAGACAATTCCTTTAATGCAGCCATGTAAGACTGGTGTTTTTTTTTATAGTGAGGTAAATAATCTCTGTTTAAATTAATTGTCAGTGTCAGCATGGACAGTGTGAGCTGGAAGTGACCTCGGTGCCCACCCCCTGCCTTGTGCCTGGATGTTGGAGCAGTGGGGGGTTACAAATCTCCCACAACATGTGTGCTATAATTACCCTCTTTAATGGTACTGACTTTAAACCCAAGCACTGCATTAAAGCTACAGGCTCCTTGGTGGGGACAAGTTTCCATTTTGTTCATTCCTCCTGGTTCATTAGTGCAGAACAGGTCAAAGAGATGGGAGGGCAGAAGGTGAGAATTATTTGGGGTTTTGTTTAATACTCCAATTTGATGAAGTCATTAGACATGGTTGGGGTTGTTTGGCTAAGCGATAGTTAAACTGGTTCAGTTTTGTTCTGATTGAACAGTTTTTCTGTCTCTCAGTTCTATTTCTGTCATCTTATCATGCTGATGATGGATTTTTATTCACTTTCTTTTTCTGTGGGATTGAGTTTTTGGCTTGTTTTGTTTTTCAGGGGAAAAAAAAAAAAAAAAGAGAAAGATTAAATGGGCTTTTTAATCCCAAAAAGGCTTAGGGATGATCAGTGAAGCCAGAATGTCCGCAGAGATGCTCCAAATGACACAGAGAGGGTTTTTCAGAGCACGCTGTTTGCATTGGATGTGCTGTTTCAGACTCTTTATCATGGTGAATATTCATTAAGCCTGCCAGGCAGAAGCTGCAGTCAGTACAGCATCAGCAGAGGAGGCAGGGAAGAGAGAAATCAGGTTAATGACTGGCTTTCCCTGCAATTTGCTTCCTGCTTATTGCCTCATCTCAGTTTTAAACAAATTCATTTAATTAATGTGTTTTGCTACTTTGACCTGCGGACAGAAGGGCTGTGATTAATGACGGGGTATTCCGAGTCTTACAGTGGCTTTGGCCCCCATGTTCTGCTGCCCAGAAAAAAAACACTGAAAAATATTTCCTTTACGTTTAATATTAATGGAAGTTTTGATTGAAAGCTTTTATCTAAAATATTTTCTGATTCCACGAGCTACCAAATTTTTAAAGACAGGGACAAAGTGGTGAGCAGGGAGGGGAGGAACAGAGTGAAAACAAGCTGCTGTCTTGGCTGAGCATGTCACACAGTCAAGGATGTCTCTGCAGGCAGACAGAGCTGCACAGAAATGCTTTCCTCTTCTCCCCCTTGAGCAGGGGCACGTCTGTTCTAACATGAGTTAGCCCTCTGCTGACAAAGGCTCTTTAAGAAGGCAGCAGAGGCATAGGAGGGAGAGACGATGTTCATGACACTCAGGATATGTGGGCAGTGAGCACCACCTGTTCTCAGTGAACACCAGATTGGAGCTGTGGGGCTATGCAGGGTCAGGGGAAAACCATGTGGCCTCCCCAAAAGCGAGAAAAATGTCAGTGAGATGGAAGTTGCAGGCCTGATGGGGCAGCCCAGACCTGATGGGATATTGATTCCTGGGCTGAGTGATGGCATGTTCTGGGAGCAGACGTTTTGCCCCAAATTTATGAGACGTCTCAATTTCAGACTGTTTGTACCCATCGCTCAGCACTGCCTTTCAGCTTGGATGGTTTTACAAGCTGATGAAAGGCAGCCCTTCAATTGAGTGAATTTGCAAGTTCCACATCTGAAAAGACAGCGCCTTAAATCTCAGTGACAGACCTGTACTTCAGAGTTCTGCACCAGAGGTTCTGAGCTGTGCTGGTGTCATTGCTGTCACAGCTAAAATGGGCCTTTTAAAAGGTGGAAATTGGGCCACCTTAAGAATTTGGCTGCACTCTCTCGGGCATTTTTGGACAGAAGATGCCAATGCCTATCTAAGTGAAAATCCCATGAAAGGATTAGAGCTGAGGAAGTTGCAAACAATTGCACAGGATTTTTTGTGGCTGCCACGATGAAAGAGATTAGTTTCAAACTTCTTTTTGAAACTAATCATTAGTTCAACACTAGGTTGAACCTAATGACACATTAGGTCATTAGTACAACACCTGCTGAGCTGTGGTGCTGCTGACCTGGTTCCTGAGGGTAGGATTCAGCTCCTTTTTCACTAGCTACCCAAAAGTTAGCTGTCTCCAGCAGAGAGAGGAGAGGAGCAAAGAAAAGCTGGAATTTTTTTAACAGAATCGTTTAAGTTGGAAAACACCTCCAAGACCATCAAGTCCAACCTTTGACCAGCACTGAGTGCCGTGTCCAGTCATTTCAACACCACCAGGAATGGGGACTCCACCACCTCTCTGAGCAGCTCCTCCCAATGCTTGACAACCCTTTCTGTGAAGAAATTCTTCCGAATGTCCAACCTGAATCTCTCCTGGTGCAGCTTGAGGCCATGTCCTCTTGTCCTGCCACTGGTTGCCAGAGGTCCCCAGCTACAACCTCCTGTCAGTGAGTTGTAGAAAGCCAGAAAGGCTCCAAAGAGGGTGATAAGGTCTCCAATTCAATATCTCTTATACCAAGCATTTAAACCAGGTGGTTTGAACTGCCTTCTGAGGGTGCCTGTCTGTTTATAGACCATAGCATGAATTAAATTAGACATGGTAGATTGGATGCCTACATTTCTGGTGGCTGGATTTAGGAAAGGGGTGTCTAACTCTCTAAGAAAAAGAAATGTAGGTGCCTACAGTTACTACAGGTTAAATTTTAGGGACCTGGCTCCTTGTAGGTGTCTGAGCCTCATGTACAGAGCAAGGTTCCTCAGAAAAACCTGTGGGTTCCTGTGAAAAACCTGTGGGTTCCTGTGAAAAACCTGTGTGCTGAGAGCAGGACTGCCTGGAGCATGCAGGAGAGGATCAGTGAGGGGACACAGCTCACCTGCAGCCTGCTCCCTTTCTGGAATCTTGGCGACTGTGGCATCCACACAGAACCCTGACATGGTTTGGGTTGGAAGGGACCGTAAAGCTCACCCAGCTCCAAACCCCTGCCATGGGCAGGGACACCTCCCACTGTCCCAGGCTGCTCCAAGCCTGGCCTTGGACACTTCCAGGGATCTAGGGGCACCCACAGCTGCTCTGGGCAGACATGACCCTCAATATCTGACATTGTGTAGGAAATCAGGTGTTTCAGAGCAATTAGGGCTTGTTGAACCAGTGACTATTAACTGGGGTTTTTATGTTTTTCAAGCCCTGTGAGAGGTAGAGGCCTACAATACATGACCATTAAATGCCTCTGGAAGAGAAAAAAACATTAGCTATGCACCATACCCTGTTCCCTCCAGCTTTCAGATAGGTGATTTGAGGATATGGAGGTTTTTTCAGTGTGAGTCTGCCTGTGCACTTCAGACAGCAGTCACGGGATGGAAAAAGAACTACTTTGAAAGACAGCCTAGAAGTCCTTTCATGCCAGCTAAATATGTGACCTACTCAACTGCAGAGTCTCTGCTGGTCTGGGTTCCATTTAAAGTCTGCTGAGACGTTTGTATTTCGGCAAGAGTAGGAAAGGGATGGGGTGAAAAGTTCATCTCCCGTTTTAGCTTGCAGACACACAGGCAGAGAAGCATCAGGACCTGCAGGTGCAGCCTAGATTTTGGGTTCTGCTGCATGCAAGCATTTAAAAATTTAATTATTTGGTCATTGAACATGAAGTCTGAAGTATTCCTTGAGAATAAAAGAAAAGGTCCAAAGTAATCCCATAAATCACCCCAGGAAATGACCAGAGTCTGGGCTTTTATGTATGAACTCTGGCAACCCAGCCCTCTCTAGCTGTAGGAAGAAAAGAAGTGTAATGTTTTCAATTAACTGTTATAAATATAACCAGAGGGGTTGTTTTATTTGGATTTTCCTCTAAGTTTAACAAAACAAATTTGAAGCATTCAATTAAAGATGCAGAAAATATGCAAGAGAAGTACAACTAATCCCCTAAAATGTAAAATGACACATAAATAGAAAGTTTTGTTGTTGAATCCCTGCTGATAAGAAACAGAGGAGACATTTAAGGAAGCCTTGGAAACTAGGTAGTAAATGACATTTATCCTTGATCTGAAATGCCTAAACATATGACTTAGTACAGCTGAACTGTGACCTTCCAGCCTGCCAATACAGATAAACAGACATGTTTTCAGGTAAATCACGCAGAAGAGAAATTTCCTGAGGACTGGAGAAGCCCCACTTGTAGGAAATGATGGCTATTAACCCACTAGATTCTCCATGTCTCTGTCTTTTTGTGTGCAAGCTCTCCACACAGAAGTAAGGATAATTAGTTTCCTTTGGCATAGTGAGTATTAAGAGTATTAAAATGCTTAATTTGTATGGACAACAAACATATTTGGGGTCTGGGACAAAACCAGACATAAGTGCAAGCAAAGCCCCGCAGTCTGACAGAATCCTGATTCCAGGGTAGGTGGGATGGGTTTGTTGTGTTTGGATGCATGAAGTCAGATGTTTTTGTGACAAACGTTGCTGACTTCAGCCAGTGAGTTGATTTGCCTAGGCAGAACCCGATTAAAGGGTTGGTTTCCTGCTCTGAATTAGATTCCAGTAGTGCAGATTTGTATGTGCACCCCATTGGTCTGGCAGGAGGTTTCATGCAGGAGCTTCTTTACCTCAGGGATACCCTGGATTCTTGCACATTACTGTGTTTGTGTGTTAAAATGGACAACATGAGGTCACTGTCGTTGTCCCACGTCCTGTGTTCAGCCTAATAAGTTGATCAGAGGACTGGAGCACCTCTCCAGGACAGGCTGAGAGAACTGGGATTGCTCAGCCTGGAGAGGAGAAGCTTCAGGGTGACCTCACTGCCTCTTCCAGTACCTGAAGGGCACAAGAAAAATGGAGAGAGACTATTTAGAAGGGCCTGGACTGACAGGACAAGGGGAATGGTTTCAAACCCACAGAGAGTAGGTTTAGGTTAGAGATTAGGAAGAATATAAACCAAGTGTGGTGTGGCCCTGGCACAGGTTCCCCAGAGGAGCTGTGGCTGCCCCATCCCTGGAAGTATTTAAAGCCAGGTTGGAAGGGGCTTGGAGCCACCTGGTCTAGTGGAACTGGGTGATATTTGGGGTCCCTTCCAACACAGGCCATTCTACCATTTTATGTTTCTGTGCTCACATCAAAATGGCACAGCCATGCCCTGCAGCTCCAGCTGTGCTGTGGTGGCCCTGCAGCCCACAGAGTGTTCTCACCCTGTACTCTTCCAAGTAATTTTTCTGTTACTTACAGCTACAGAGTCCTCCCCAGCCAGAGCAAGGGTGGGTCAAGCATGATCTGAGGTCACTTTCAACTCTCTTCTTCCTGTCAGGAACAGAAAAAGAGCGTTGGGTCTGGGCCAACGTTTGAAATGCATGTTGTGTGGGCTTGTTGGGAGAAAGAGAGGATTTATTTGTCAAATAGGGCTTAATTTATTATGTGCAATATGAAAGCTCACATTTTTGTTTTGCAGTAGAAAGAGAATTGATTAATCATTTGGAAAAGGGCCAAGACGCACATTTTCCACCTTTGTAATTTATCATCTCAGAGAAACAAAAGTGATATAAAAGGCACCTGAACAAAACAGTTTATTGAGCAGAAATGAAATCTGGTTCATATTAATGCATTTATTGTGAAAGGGCTTTCTAGGACATTGTTGTTACTTACAGAAAACACGTCAAAAGTCTGAAGCTGATAGTTAAGACCATAGGAAATTTACAGAAAAGCTACAACTGACAAAACAGAGGAACTTTTACATTAATAATAACTTCAGAAAAGCAATTTGAGACTCGAGAGGTTAAGGTCACTAAAACAACGTCAGCAGCTCCTGGAAAGAACATAAAGTCAAAGCTTCTTCATCATTAAATCCAATCTTAGGGGGGAAAGAAGTGTAGAGTGTCTTCTAGTTCTTGATTAAATATCACCTTGTAAAAGCAGTCATGTCATGTCTGTGTGCCATGGAGGTTCAGAGATGCCAAAGACTTCATGTGCCAAACCTCTTACCTGGATGGGTTCAGAGGTGTTTTGTGTACACATTTCTTGGGCTCTGAAACACGGACCTGCTGCATCACTACAGAAAAGCCGAGAGAAGGAATCCTGCTTCCCAGCCTTGTTAGTTTTGCTGCCAGGCAGGAGAAAGGTTGTCAAGCAGCAAAATATGTCTTTTCAGCTTTTGAACCTAAAAGGAGAGCCTGATGTTGGCATGCACCACACACCGTTTATTTCATAAAATAGAAAATTATACAAATAACGGAAGATGAAGGATCATTAAAGAATAAGAAATACAGGAGCTGCTTAAGTTAATACAGCATTTTTCATTACAGTTTCAGGGGTACAGGGCAGCCAGTACCAGATGTTTTCTGGCAAAACATTGGGGATCTCCCTCTAGACTGTCTGCTTTGTTTTCTCTTCCTGCCCTCTTTAACCAGCAGGAGACATAGGACTTCTCAGTTTCTTCTCCCCCATCCAGTGTCCTCATCTCCTCGTCCAAGGGATGTGGAGTCCTTCTGAAATGGTTTTCCAACACAGTTCCCACCTCCTTCTTTATCCCAAATATCTTTACCCCTTCAGCTGGACAGCGCTGATACATGATGCTGAGACAATCAAATCAGTAGTATTGGAATTGTTTGTGGTATTGTGAGGATTTGTGTGGCTAGGAGTGTTACAAGGGTGGGAGTCCCATGCTTTGTTACTACAATTTCAGGGTGTAGATCAGAAAGTTCTCCTCTGATTTGAGGGCTTTAGTATCAGTGCATAAACACTGAGCTTTCCACTGATCACAGTTATTTAAACATTTAACATGATACATTAAAATAGATATGCTGTTCCTATTCAAAATTGGGAGTTACGTAAATTGCAACAAATGTTCAAAGTATAAAAGGAAAAAAACCCACCAAGTCTTAAAGGCTTTCTCTCAGAGGAAAAACCTAATTCTGTTTTATTTTATTATGGTAGAAGTTTGTCCTTGTCAGAGCAACATACGCAAACATTTCAATCTGATTAACTCAATCTAATCAAAATAATGGAAATAAAATTACAACTTACTTCTTACTGCAAGCCTAAAACTGGGAGTAGAACTTCGCTTTATATTTGCCTGTACAAAATACTGTGATCTAGAGAGAATATCAGGATATTGTATGACTTTTTGAAGACCGTGAATATTTCTGAGACCAACTTGTGCACCCTGATGGGGGCAGTCCTGCAGTATCCCTGCCCAGGCAATTCGGTTCACTCCTGGTGTTGCTCTGGGGCTGTGTCTGCTGCTCAGCCACACTGCATCCATCCCTGCAGAGCTACCTGCTGCTTGGCCTCAGGTTCCTCTCTGGGATGCACCAGCTCGGAGCCACACAATGGGTCAGCTTGGAAGGGGCCACCGTGGCTCATCTGGTCCAACCTCCCTGTTCAAGCAGAGCACACGGCCCAGGATTGCATCCAGATGGTTCTTGACGGTCTCCAGTGAGGGGAACCCCACAGCTTCTCTGGGCAGTCTGTTCAGTGCTCAGTCACTGCACAGGGAAGAAGTTCTTCCTCGTGTTCAGGTGGAACTTCCTGGGCATCCATTCCTGTTCCCTCTTGTCCTGTTGCTCAGCACCACCAAGCAGAGCCTGGCTCCTTTCCACCCTCCTGCCACTCTCCCTTCTTTCCCTGCATGAGGATTCCTGGACACATGCATGACGGGATGGTTTGCTAAAATGTCCACCTGGATGTGCATAATGCCAAGGCTGTCTCTCCCTGCCCTGGCCACTCTTCTATCCCTGTCCCAAGAGACTCAACCCCCTCAAACACACCCTTTTGCCATGCAGTGCACATGCTTGTGTTTCCTGCTACAAAACACTACAGCAGGCTGCATCACAGTGATCTCTTACTCCAAACACTTCAAATGCAAAAGAACAAAGTGGGATGCAGAGCCTGTTGCCCCCAGCAGCACAGGGAGTGGGTCAGTGCATGCAAACACTGAGCAGACTGGACAAGGACCAGTGGATAACCCCCAGATGAGCAGCCAGGCAAGCAGGAGTCACTGTAGGCTGCAGCCAGAGCTTCCAAACAGAAAGCTGCTGCTCACTGAGTGCCTGTGTTTGAAGATGCTTTAAGCTTTTCTTGCTGTTTTGACTTTTTCAGAACCTGAGGCGGGAGAGGTGTCCCCCCCAGTGGGAGCTGGTGTGAACAGCAACAGCTGGACCTTTAAATTTGGACCGGGCAATTCCAAACAAGGTGGTCCTGGTGAGTTGCCAGACAAATTCATTATCCCAGGATCTCCTGCAATCATCTCCATCCGGCAGGAGCCACCAAACAGCCAAATTGACAAAAGTGACTTCATAACCTTTGGCAAGAAAGAAGAGACCAAGAAAAAGAAGAAAAAGAAGAAGGGAAACAAGACTCAGGAGAAAAAAGAAAAGGGCAACAGCACCACTGAGAACAGTGACCAGTGAGGGAGTTACAGTGAAAAAACCCTCTTAGCCAGTTTTTGTAATAATGGCAGATTTCTCCTATGTAGCAAATCCCAACTTCTTCCTACTGTTAACAAATATCCTGTATGTACAGACTTGAGAAAATCAGCAGGAAATTCAGTGTCTGTCTAAATTGCTTAACAGGTTTTGTCTTAAAAGCTTTATTAAGTCTGGTGTTAACTCTTTTTCTCCACTCTGGCTTGTTTTCAGAATCTAAAAAGCAGACACAAGTTTCCTTTCTCCTACGCCGAAAAGGAGAATCTTCACAGTACAGCCAGTGAGAGGTTGGACTCTGCACTGTGGTTCCTGTGCTCCTGTCTTGATGACACTTACAGGACAGGTTTAAAAGTTTTAATGTTGTGCACCCTCTATCTGATTGGAAATATTTGTGTGCAGATGTCAGCTAGGTGATATGAGATCAGATTATAAAATGCAAGAAGAGCTGGTAAATATGCAACAGAGGAAACACCTAACGAACAAAAGTGTTCAAAGATGTTCAGGCTGGGGAGAAAATGTCTGAAAGGAGATGAGCAGACTTGTCAAATCCTGAGAAGTCACTGTGTGGAAATACTGACTCCTATACATGACGTATTGTACACACTGCTTCAAATGAAACCTCACATTTACAGCTCTTTAAGACACCATAAATTATATCTCTTTTTACCAAGCAAGCCATTGGAAAAATTGTCCCTTAAAGCCCTGCATTACCCTGGTATGGCTAGCCCTCAGAGAGTAAGAAGGGCTGGGCTGACATCCCAGGAATGTAACTGTGATGCTGTGTGTCCCTATCTCCACATTATTTTGCACATTATGTCTCTGAGGTGGTCAGAGTTTTTCCACGACACTTATGCAAAAGAGAGAAAAAAGTAACATTAACTATGCTATTTGTTATTTGAGATATTTATTTATAAAGAAATATAGCTGTAAATGTTAAAGAAATACGATGCCCTTTAACCCAAACAGAAGTCAATCTAGAGCCATTATAAATTACAATTGCTGCTATTAAAGTGCTTTAGAAAAATTGCCTGAAACATCTGTATTATATCGGCCACTTGCCAATAACAGCTTTATTCTGTCGGGTGACTTGGGGGCTGCCTCTTGCATGTATTAATAAATACAAGAATTTCTTCTCTTTTTTTTTGCATTATTCTGCACTTTGAATACACCTTTGCAAACAAACTGTCCTAATATGAAGAAGTGGAAGCAAACTCCTCACAGAAATGGATTTACTAACCTGCTAGCTCTGTGCAGTACCTTGGTGTTACCTCCCACACGACCTTTTCTGATTTTAGTTCTACTTTTCTATGAGATTATGAATTTCTGACCCTACTAACACTCCTTATGTAAAATTCAAGTACTGTATGTATGCTGTATGCTCTTATAAGAATCCTGAAATATTTATTCTGTGCTTGTGTATGTGAATGTCAATGCAACTATTATTAGAGTGGACTTTAAGCTTTACCGTTGAATGTAAATTCATTATTTCTTTTTTGTACACTTGTGAAAAAGTGGAGTAGTGTTAATTTTTTAAGCCACTGTTGATTATCAGTTTCTTTTGTGTATGAAACACAAGTAAAATATCTTTCTTAAACCAAGCCATGCATGCATTTTGGGATTTATTGGTAAGAATCTGTGAAGCTGAAGTTCTGTGAATTACTAAACCTAAGGGTATAAATGGAGTATTGAATGTGGTTGAGGATGTTGATATAAAACCAATACATGTATTTTTAAATAGAATATAGCCGATGAGGGAATACCAAGGAGTTTTCTACATTATTGTACATTCACAGAATAAAGCTCAAGTGTCGTGTTAATTGGAACTGTGTAAGAAACTACATAGCTCTGAAATTTCTAAAGGCCCTTTAATCTAGGATCAAAGAGAACAACTGGATTTCTTGAGACATGTCCTGGATGTTTTAAGTTTCCAAACTGCTGACAGTTCAGAATAGAACAATTCCTATTCATTTTTAAGAACCTGCAGCAAGTCTTAAAACATCACAGCAAAGCTCTAATAAAAGAATTCATATCTCAAAGCATGAACCACCAATGGCCTCATGTGGTCTATTTAGAGTTTTCTTTTGTTACCAGTCTTGTTTTACTGGCAATAAAAAGGTGCTACTTGAGAAAGGGAATCCTTGATTCACTTTTAAAGGCTAGACAAGACGAAAAAACTTAAGCTTTGGGGAGGGAACTGTTCTTTTATGCAAATGTGCTATGCAAGTACATTTAGATGTGGGTTTTTTTTATTTGGTGACTAATCCAACAGTTCCCAAAATGTTCATCAAGCGTAGTTACAGTGGTAGCTTAAACACACAGAAGAATACTGTTGTTTTGTATCCATCATAAAATAGCTCTTTCAATGCCTCTGGCAAAAATTCAGTACAAAGATTTAACTCTTACAGGAATCTTCTGCACTTGATTATTTTTAGATTTTAATTGAATATTGGTTTTTCTTTTGAGTGCTTGCATTTTCCCCGATGCAAGCCAGTTCTGATTCATTCATTTTTCATCAGTGGCCATACACAGCTGGTTTTCCAAGGCTTACATCTATTAGAATGAACCAAGAGCTGCAGTACATTTCCAGTTTGCTGGTTTAAACACAAAATTACACTTACCAATGCTGCCTTTGTTGCAGGTGCTTACTGTATATTTGCGTGCCTTGGGAGACAAAACATAATCTGAAGATAATCATTCCAGCATGATTATCAGTGATGATAATCATTCCAGCATGGAGAGCTGATAGAACAGAGAAAAACCTCTCAGAGGAGAGGAGGAGCTCTTGCTGGAACTGTTTGAGAAGAGGCTGGGTTGCACTAGGAGGATACACATTCCACACCTTCATTGTGTTTTCAGAAGGCTGAATCAGGCACCTCACCAGATTTTATAAAGATTTTTCCAAATTTGAACCCTCTAGGACAGCTGGAATGATGAGATGTCTACAGTGAAATTTGGCAATTTTATAACTGATACACAGATTGACATCCTTGATTTTGGGTGTCCAGGAGGAGGAGAAACCCTTGGCAAGAAGTATATTTGGAGGATCAGGGGTAGGTGGAGGCAGAATCTGCACATTCCACCACAGTTTAAGGGTCACTGTTTTAACACCACACAAGAATGGAAATTGAGAACTAGAGGTGGTCAACAGCAGCACAAACTAAGCAAAAATAATTCTTTAATCCTCCTGCTGACAATGAAATGAGCACGACCAAATACACTGCAGAGTTTGCTAACAAGGAAATTACAGTTTTGGGGCTTTTTACCACTTGAGCAATTTATGTCTTTCAGAATCCATATATACTTTCTGTGAGCATATTGTCTTTGGAAGTCTGGTTTCTGTGCATACAAGATCAGTGATGAAAACTATCGGGCTTTTATAACAATAAACCTGAGCTATGTTGTATATTAATTACATCCTGTCATTAAAAAAAATCTCATTTTACATTAGGCTTCTAAGACTTAGTCTTGTGCAGTTTCTTTCTGCTCAGCACATGGGTCATTGCACAT
This sequence comes from Hylia prasina, assembly GCA_013397195.1. Taxonomy (NCBI): domain Eukaryota; kingdom Metazoa; phylum Chordata; class Aves; order Passeriformes; family Sylviidae; genus Hylia; species Hylia prasina. The sequence continues at coordinate 87,928 of VYXD01013953.1, forward strand.
CATACGAGGGGATCTGATTAAAGGTTTTCCAATCATCTCACATGAAGGGAAGAACACAGAACCCAAAACACATTTCCCAAATTTCATATATGAAGATCACTCATGAAATTAATTGCAGGTAGTTTTGATACCTTTTAGAGGCTTCTTTCATTTCTGCTTTTACTTCCCTCATTCAAGACCTGCTTGTGTCAACAACTGGGTAAAATAAACCAGGTACAATTTTCCTTCCAAATACAATTCTCCCCTAGCAGCAGTTTTGTGGGTCTTGTGCAAGACTAATATTAAGGAAGGAGCTGAGCCATTTCCCCTCATTTGAGTCCTAAAGAATGAGCAGGTTCCTCATTTTCTGGTGTTATTTGATTGCTTAGAAACCACTGATTCTTCCTCAACACAGACACCTTTTTCAGACAGTGCCAGGAGTCCTGTGTTCTGTTAAGGCTCCTGGAAATATGCAGAAATATCACTTTAATCCAAAGTTTGGCCTTGGTAAGTGAGTGTACCCTGAAGTCCTTTGTTTTCTTCCTTTACAAGTCTCTGAAGGAGAAAAGAGGGAACAGCTGAGCAATGTTTTGCTATCCCACATAGCTGAAGCTGCATGAGGCAAATAGATACTCTGGAAAACAGAGCTGAGGGCTCCAAGCACAGCAGCAATAAATCGTGGGTGTGAAGGGCTTCATGTGGTGGCTGGAATCGTGTCAGAGGCTGGATTAGGCTCACACATGCCTGAGGGGCTGCCTTGGCTGCACCAAATCTGAGCAGGCAGAGAATGCACAGCACAGCTCCAACTGAATAAATGCTTTATCTCATTGAACTGACCTCGTGCAGCTTAAACCAGCCTGCTATGGAATCGATATTGATAGCATATACATTAATTTTCCATTAGCTCTGGATATGGGGATGCTGTACTCTCTCCTCCTCTGGGTTCATTCTTCCCTCTGTGGATCCCTGGAGGGATCCCTGGAGGATCCAGTGTCACCTTGCTGCATTTGCAGGGTGGGTGAGGGTGTATCCAAGCATTTCCTGAGAAAGACAACCCTGTCCTGGGCTCATCCCAGAGTGTGGCCATCAAGGGAGGGGATTCTGCCCCTGTGCTCAGGTCAGACCCACCTGCAGAGCTGCCCCAGCCCCAGGGCCCAGCACGGGAAGGAGCTGGAGCTGCTGGAGCCAGGCCAGAGGAGGCTCCAGGATGAGCAGAGGGATGGAGCAGCTCTGCTGGGAGGAAAGGCTGGGAGAGCTGGGATTGTTCACCTGGAGAGGAGAAGCTTTGGGGACACCTAACTGTGGCCTTCCAGGACCTGAAGGGAGCTGACAAGAAAGATGGAGAGAGTCAATCTACAAGGGCCTGGAGTGACAGGACAAGAGAAATGGCTTCAAACTAAGAGATTGTCAGTTTAGATTATGTGATAGAAAAAGATCTTTCCTGGTGAGGGTGGGCAGGCACAGGCTGGATGGGATTTGGAGCAACCTGGTCTGGTGGAATGTATCCCTGCCCATAACAGAAGGGTGGAACTAGATCATATTTAAGGTCCCTTCCAACCCAAAGCATTCTATGATTCTATATATAATATCTGGGACATGGCTATGCTGTTGTACAGAATACTTCAATACCCACTGTCAGTGATAATGCTGCTTAGGTCTCATGAAAATCTGATTTTTCCAAGTGGTTCTACTATGGTGACATGAGGCACCTACTTCTAGAATATTTGTAGTTCAGGTGCCTTAGGCTGGCTTAGAGAACTAATGAATGAAATCCTTCAGCATGAAGTGGCCCAGAATTTTCTCTGCCACATGGTGAGCAGAGCATATTTTACACTGCACCATGGATTCCCTTTCATATCCCAGGACGGCCTCCATGAAATCACTCTGACACAGGTATTAACATCAAAAGATGACAGAGATGTGGTGAAGTAAACATCTCTCAGAACGCCACACAGCTTGAAAATATTAAAAATGTTTGCCTGCCAGTGGTGCCCAGAGCTGTGTCACTGCTGTCTGCAAAAAGACAGCAAGTGACTCATCCACATTTAGGAACTGATGTCTGAAGCATATTACAAAACAGACATGCTAGGCTTGAAAACTAGATTTTAAAACCTTGACAGAGGGTCAGAAATACTAAGCTGGCCTTCATACCAAATAGAGAAGCCCTAAGTCTATGTCAGTCCCACTCCTCAACTCCCTTGTTCCTTCATTATGGTGGGGGGACCTGTGGGAAGCAGGAATCCTGAAGAGATAATCCCATTTATGCTGCCAGGTGGGAAATGTTATCCTGCAGGCACACCGTGGCACATAAATGGGTGTTGGGCACACCTATGGGGCTCAGCGTTAGGAGAAGAGTGACCATGTCACCAAGGTGCCATCCCAGCAGGAGTCACACCTGAACCTGAACCAAATGTGAGAGCCTGAAGGGCTCCCTGGGAGCTCAGCAGTGGGTGGTGCATCAGTTACGTGTGATTTCAGGCTTCAGCACTGAGATGGCCCTGGCAGCCCTGTTCCAGCTCCTTTGGCAATGTTTTATGGACACCTCGAGTGTCTTGGCACCACCTGAGCTGCACTGAGGAGAATTAGAAAGTCCTTGTCCATTAATTACAGGAATGGCACTGCACAACAGGGCTGCAAGATGTAGTAATTGTTAACACACATCAATCACAGCCATCCTAGACTTTTAATCCTGCAATAGTTTTCCTGTTAGATAAATCCTTCAGCTTTTCAGTGGATCAAATTCTACTTAGTGCAGACTTAGTGGGAGAAATGTGTGTGGTTCTGGGGGAAGCTAGAATGAAAATATCCTAACTAAGCCCCCAGAGTGTCTTAGCCATCATTGAGGGAGGCATGAATCACTCCCAACCCAAAGAACTTCCTTCTGTAGGTGTTTAAAGAAATCTGACTGAAGTCTCTCAGGTGTGGAGTGACAAGCAATTACAAATCAGCTCTGTACTCTGGGACTTAAGGCCTTCCACACATTCTACCACTTCTACCCCCAAACCATCTACCCTGTTAAAGCCTTTACTGACTGGTGTCCAAGTTCCTCATCATCACCTGTGATGCAAACAGCCTTAGGCTCAGTGAGTACCCACAATCTTGTCCCATGGGCTGGCACAAGAGGCTCAGGACCTGTCTGGAGCAGCTTTTTCAACCTGGCTCTTCCTGGATGCTCTGAACCCAGCTATGAGGAGTTTCATCAGGATTTATTCCTGGATGCTCTGAACCCAGCTATGAGGAGTTTCATCAGGATTTATTCCTGGATGCTCTGAACCCAGCTGTGAGGAGTTTCATCAGGATTTGTTCCTGGATGCTCTGAACCCAGCTATGAGGAGTTTCATCAGGATTTATTCCTGGATGCTCTGAACCCAGCTGTGAGGAGTTTCATCAGGATTTGTTCCTGGATGCTCTGAACCCAGCTGTGAGGAGTTTCATCAGGCACTGGGGCCACGTGGTGACAGGATAAGGGGCTTAACTTTGCTGAACTTGCTCTCACCTTTCACCTTCAGTACAGAAGTTTCCTGAGGTGTACGCTAGATAAGAGACAAGCCTAAAATAATGAAAAATCTAGCCTAAAATCTGCTTGTCTTGTTGCATGCTTAAAAGGGGATTATGCAACACTTAGGTACTGACATTTGAGGAAATGATCCACAAAGCTCCTGATGGGTGTTTACACAGTAAAGAAGATCTGCTAAACCCCAAGGGTGTGTAAATTGTGTTGTCCAGCTACTTGTAGACTCAGAAAGTACTTTGTACAAATATAAGCAGCCACCAAGCATCACAAAAGCTACCTTAATCTTTCCAAAGCCACATGTAACAATCTCTTGTTAATCTACTTTAGTGCAGTCACAATACAAATACAATCCTGAAGATGAGCTGCAGGTGGCTGCACTGAAAATGGCAGGAACAAGTACCTCCTTCTGTTCTCAAGGAACAAAAAGGTGAAACCAGTTTTATTTTATCCTCAGGCTCCCTTCACATGCACAAGAGTAGGTCTCAGCTGGCCACATTGAGTCAGATTCTGACCAGCAGCAGGAGCAAAGAGATATTTATTAGCTAGAAAGTGATAAAAGGGTTATGTGGCTGAATTCTTTCACAACATTAGAAGGTACCAGAGATTCAAAGTGTGACAGGTCAGCCCAGGTCACTAAATGCACTTACTTTTAGTCATAGGGAGTGGCTGGTCTGCTTACAGAGCTCACTAATGGCCCCTTGGGTCAGGCAGGCTTTCACAAATGCACAGCCCATATCATCCTTAAAGCTGTCAAATATGCTGTTGGGCTCGTGGCAGGAACTGCTGGCCTGTGAATTATATTGACACATTTTTTTAGTATCTAAGAAAAAAATTAAAATTCCTATGAAGCATCTTAACTTCAGCCCTTATTGCGCCGTGCTGGGCTCCTCTGTGGACCTGTCAGGCCGTGTAGGTTCATCCATTAATATGCACACAGGCTCCTGCAAAGCAGCCTGGAAGTAACAGGATATTGCAGTGCTGTAATGCCAAAGCCTTCACAGCCTGATCAATATTGATGGTGCAGTTAGTTCTGCATTGATTAACTTCCAGAGCAAAGCCCCTACAGCAAGTGAGCTCTGTGGTGAAGCACTGCTGCCGCCGTGGCAGCCAGCAGTGTGCAGCTGTGAGAGATAATAAATAGGTCACAGGCAAGCTGCAGGTGTGTGTGCAGCCCAGATGTTACCCCGTGCAGTGAGCACTTACAGGAGGGCTGCACGCCCCTGAGGGAAGTTTATGTTATGCCAAGTCTTGTCCTTCCCCTGCACAGAGGTTTGTACTAAAATCTCTGAAAGCCCAGGGGCATTTGTCCACGCTCCCTGACCTCAGTGTGTAAGGACAGGAGCACACCGCACCATAAATGTTTATATTGCTGGCTGTAGGTGCCTGTGGGCTTTGGGCTGCTGGTACCTGCTCTCTGTACAGGCATAGGGCAGGCTCCAAAATCCATACATGCAGCTGATCAATGCATTATGGTGGCAAACGGGATAGATGATGACCTGGTGCTTACCCACCCACAGGGCAAATAATGATTTGGTTCATCCCATCCTGAAAGACCCCAAGTTTCTTCCTGCCTGTGCAGCTGGGTGAGGGAATTTCCTCTGCTCTGGTAAGTTAGCTCAACCATGAGTCCTGTGGCCTTTTTTAAATGCATGGAGGAAGCTACATCTTCCTGTGTTTTCTATGTATTTCCTTCTCCTCCCCTGCTCCAGCTCTCCTAAAGGGCAGAACTGGGTATATTCAGCAAGACAGGATTTCTGCCCATGCCTAGACACACATCTAAGATGAAAAAGCTGTCCAAACACTTCCTGTCTAAGCCCATCATGTCAGCTTCTCCTCTGTTCTCCTACTCACCCACCTGCCCCAAGTTCTGTTCCAAAAAACTCATTAAAATGCTTTGGAATGCCTGAAGGGTGGCTGTCCCTCCTTCCTGGAAACAGCTGGCTCATGGATTTTCAGCTGTTTGTAAATCTGAGTGGCCAATGGCTGACACAAAACAAGAAGTCAAACATCCCCAAACTCCACTAAGCAGTGTCCCAATCCTTCCCTAGCAACACTTACACATCCAGGACACTCCCAGCTGACATGCTCAGCAGAAGCTCCCATGGATTCATTCAGTGGCTGGTCCAAAGCCCTTTTCAATCCATGGCTGTTGTGGATATGATTCCTCTAGTCAGACACATGACCTACATTCTTGATCATATAAGATAATGCCTTTGGATCTCGTAAAGTAACTGTGTCTCAGTTGCTCTCCGCCTTCCAAACCAGTTGTGAGTCTGTGTGATTGACCCAGGTGTTTCATTTCTGATAGTATGTGCCATCTGCATGTTTTCCCTTAAATAATTTTGTATCTTCTTATACATTATTCATGTAGCAACATTTGGTGAGGAAGAAATCTCCTGAGGATGTACAGAAGATCCCAAAAAAATCACACTGGTCATGTTCTATCTGTTGTAAGACATTTTGTAGCCAGAATCTTTCAGTGACCCTTGTGGGTACCATCCAGCTCAGGATATTCAATGATTCTTTGATTACAGCTTTATTATGTATCATCACTCTTGTGGAAAACTAAGGCACAGAAATTGATTGGGCTTTTTGTTACCACACTTTTCTATATAAATCAGGCCAATGAGTAATTAAAAATTGTATTGCACTTCCTTGACAAGACCCATTTTTCATAAAATTGTGGGTTTGCTTTTTACTGTTTACTTGCCATTCCTGGATTTTCGGGTTTTTTTCTGTCACAAATTTCAGGCTCTTTGCCCACTAATTTAGTGAAGTGGCTCTGTCTCGTTCACAGGTCTCTCTCCAGAGTTCCAAGAGGTGTTAAAAATACTCAGTCACTGAAGGGACCTGAGCCAATTCTTGTATTAGACTTGAATGAAGATAAAGAATCATAGAACAGAATCACAGAATGGTTTGGGTTGAAAGGGATCTCAAAGATCATCCAGTTCCAAATCCCTGTCAAGGCATGGACACCTTCCCCCTCCCCAGGCTGCTCCAAGCCTCAGTGTCCAGCCTGGCCTTGGACACTTGCAGGGATCCAGGAGCAGCCACAACTGCTCTGGGCACCCTGTGCCAGGGCCTGATCATCCTCCCAGGGAGGAATTTCTTCTGTATATCTAACCTAAATTTCCCCACTTTCAGTTTGAACCCACTATTTCTTGTCAGGTCCTGATGCAGAGTCCCTCTCTGGATTCTTTGTAGGCCCCTTGTGACACTGGATGGTTTCCGTGCATCCTTCTCTTCTCCAGGCTGAACAGCCCAAACTTTCTCAGCCTGTCATCACACCAAAGGTCTATTTTATACTTAACAAAGTATAGTACAAAACAGAACAATCATTTTCGATGAAGCCTGTGGGCCAATACTTTGATAAAATAACAATCACTACTGAAAATCCATGCACAGCACATAAGAAACCTGTCCAGAAATGTCTCATTTCTTGCAGTCACTTCTGGCAGATACTTATCTAGCAATTTCTCATTCCCTTCAATGTTCCCACAGCTTCTCAGGACCTGTTTCTTATCTCAAAAAAATCACCCTTTTTATTAACAGTGGGGTGTACTGAAGCTTGGACTCTGCTGAAATCTTTTACTTGGGCCACAGTGACGTGTAATCAAAATAATGCCACTGCCAACTGCAGTTTAGTGTAGGACAGGGAAATGTCACAAATCTAATTGTCAAGGCCATGTATATTCTGCAGCAAACAGAGTCCTAAATCCTACTTTCAAGCAGCTCATTCCAGAGTTCCCTGGTGCAAAAGTCTAGAAATTTTGCAGTGGTTTCTTTTCAAATTGCTCACATAATCAGTACAGTTCTTCTGAACTGTTTCATTTAATATGAAATTGCATACATGACACAATTTCTCTTCTTTTTCTCTAGAGCCCTGATTGTCCTATTCTCAGAAAATAGTCTCAGAGAAAGTGTCAAAAATCATTAGAAAAGAATTGGAGCTTTTGGCACATGAAAAAATGTGGGAGAGAGTTGTAGACAAAGGAGGTTTTCTCTAAAAATGAAAGAGTTAAAGGCATTGATTTTTGTACTATGAATGTTTCATTTCACATTTTCAGCTCTTTGAGATGTGGCAGTTCACACTTCTCTGGCTGACTGGCAACTTAGGACAACGCCCTCAAAATGGAGACAGGCTGTCGAGTTCATCTTCTGTGTGACAAGGACAAGCGGGAAACAATGGAAATAAAACAGGAATTGGATCATGCAGTGGGCAAACAGCACAAGGTCTTTCATCAACCTCTAGTTTTTAACAGTAATGAAATGTAGCATGCCACGATAAAAGCTGGGGGCAAGTTTGTCTTTGCTGGCATGTTTTGGAAAAAGTGGATTATTACACACGCTTCTTTTTTCTGTCAGTACAAGACATTTTCTGCTGCAGCCACATAGCTGGGCTTCTTCCTCAAGTACATCCAGCAAGGTCACTGTGACAGCTCTTTTCCCCTGCTAATATAAGATTATCATGGCTTACTGTGAATATGGGTGAGAAAAGGCTCATGTAGCCTCAAAGCATTAGCAGGCACTATTCCTTTTCCACCTGACCAACATTAATAACAAAATGTTTGTTCTTTCTTGTTTCACTGCCTGGGCAGTGACCACACCAGATCCTACAAGTGGTGCTGCTGCTGTTAGAGGAATTGTCCAGAACTGGCAAATTTTGTCAGCTGTCTGCTCAAGAAGTCCAGAAGACTGAGTGGGGCCTGATGAAACCATATCCTTACAGCTGGAAAAGTATTTCGAGTTTCTTTGTTGCATTGGAGGAGATGCTCTCTCACTTGTTAGGAGAGCTGGCCTTTTCTGGTTTTTATGCTTTTTTATTCTAATTCACTTTTCCCCAGTAATGACTCTGAGAATTGTTATCAATAAAGCACCAGCTCTCTGATGCAGAAAAAAATCAAGTAGTATTTAGTATTGGTTATGATCCTTATTATGCAAAATTTATTTCCTTCAAGAAATCTGTTATTTTCTTTCCCTGTGAAAAATTTTAGGAAGGCATTTCTAAGATGGGACCTCACATAACTGGATGTTGCTATAAATGCTGGCTTTTGAGCTCTTTTTTTCCTGAACAGGACCAGGTAAGAAAATCTTAGCTGTTGTTGAAGACTCAGTCTAAAAGAAAATCCCTTGCTTTCAAATATGTGAAATGTTATCCATGTTTCCTTAGTCCCCAGTGTTGCAAACTGTCATAAACAGTTTTTCTCCAAATCACAAGTATGAAATTATGCTGTTGAAGACTTAGCAGACTTTCCAGATGAGGCTCTTTATTCTTGTCTTTAGCAGTCTTGTTTAATCTCCTCTGAACTTTTTATGCTCCTTTTTACAGCAAGCATAGAAGTCTCACTGAAAAACAAGTGGAGTAAGAGCCACAGATTCAAACAGAGCAGTTTGAAGAATGAAGTTCTTTAAATTGTAAATAAGGGTAGAGTTTCTTCACTAGTATAATGAATACTTGTATTTTTCTTGATACTGATAGCTCTTTCTAGAGAAGATGAGGCTTTCAAAAAATTCTGTAGCCAAATTGGAAACCTATTGCACCCCTGGAAGCAGGAAGTCCATAGGCAGGATATAATTAATACCACTTAGTTTTGAATTCAAACACAAGGACATTCATATTGCACAACTATCCAACAGTGGATAAACATTTTTGTACCTGGTGTCCCAGTAAAAGTAATAATGGCATTGCCAGGCACAGGTCACAGGCCTTGTATGAATTGTGCCAGACTGCAATCCTGCCTACAAAAACCTTGTGTGAACTTCAGCTGGGGTTTTCAGCTAAATATACAATTTTAACACAGGATAGCAGTGAAGGCCTTGAAACATTTGAAGCAGAGCCCCCAGCAATAAACTGATCACTGCTGATCAGACACTGGTGATTAAACACACCCTGAAAAACTGGGAAAGGGCTGCTGTTGCTGTGAGATGGTGGTGGGGCAGCAAGTGCAGCAGCTTATCAAGAGATTAAAAAAGAAAAAAACCCACATAAATGTTAGCACCAACCAAGAAACAAGTCACAGGCCAAGACACATTGAGTAGCCTGGGGAATTAACACCCCCAGCATGCTGCAGTGAACAAGTGAATGGCTTAGAACTGTCTGGAAAATGAAACACTTATAAAAGGAGAAAACATGGAATTTGTGGGTTGTAAAGAAAGGGGGAATTATTCCTCAAAACTGATCACCTCAACCTCATGGACTGAGATCATCAAGAACTGCACCTCTTGGCCAAGGCATGGACCACTTACAGATAGATTAGAATAATGTTGTTAAAATAACCTATGTGTCTATGTGGTGATGGTTGTTAACAGTAAGCACCAACAAACATTCATTGTGTTTATTGTTAATATCTAAGTAGTCAAGTGGACTTGATTTTTAGAGTTTAAAGCTGCCTTTTTTTATCTGCCCTTGAAATGTTCCTCTGGCAGCAGTCTCCTTTCTCTAATTAGTACAGTTGTAGTCACTTACAACATGGTAAGGGATCTACTAAGGAATTTTATTCTTATTAGAGAAGGAATAAAATATCTAATATTTAATATTATATCTAGTGTTAATGCATTTCATGTTACGTAGGAGAAATGGGAAGTGTGTGGGCAAGATTTACAAAGTCTAGTGAGACTCATCTCACCTAATCTGAGAAGTCTGAATCACACATATCTGCCTCTGATCTAATCTTCAAGTCTCCTTTCATATCCATTGGAGGGAAATAAATTCTTCTGAAATTCTAGTCATTTGTCCTATCTCTGAGGGAGATGAGGTGACCCTTGAAAGGCCTATTTCTGTCTCTTTGTCAAGAGAGCCCAGACAATGAGCTCCGAGGTGACAGTCTGCACCACGAACATCCCCATTTTGACAGGGGAATCTCACCCTTTGGCTATTAGGGATGTCTGCTCCTGGAAGCTTGTCTAGCCAGAGGTTCCTCTTCTGTCTTTCCACAGGGCAAAGCTACTGAAATATTGATTTAGACAGAGCAAGAAAACCCAGCACAATTACTTTTTGTTATTTCTAATCTTCTTCAAGCAGTTCAGGTTTTGGAGTCAAGTAGATATTGATTAGATTAATAAGTCCTGAGTGAAGAAGTTAAATGAGTGTGGTGTTTTTTTCCCCTGGTAAATTGTTCCCATTCTCCCTTCTCCCTAAGATTTGCCACACCCTCCTCTTCTCCCCACTTTGAATCCCATCAGATTGTTGTTTGAATGTGTGAGGAATGCAGGTTTCTAGGCTGATGAAAATATTAACAGGCTATTGTTAACATCAGGCAAATCAAGTGGGATTGATTTTTAGATTTTAAAGCTTCTCTTGTTTCATTGGCTTCCTAATTCTAAAACTAGAAATATTCTGGGGAGCAAGGGAGGATGACAACACAATTCATATGGGGTAAAGGGAGAGGATGACTAATGGAGTGAAATCCAGGCTCTTCTAGAGGTCACTGTCTCATAATGTAGGACAAATGGGCACAGAAAGAGGCAGAGCTGGAGACGTGGTTGTAGGGATTCAGGGAACAATGGAAAAGCCAGAAATGAGGCAGTGTGACTCCTGAGTCCGAGATTTCCTTTTCTCATGACTGAAAAGCAATTGCTGAGTGAACAGGCCGGACCTCAAGAGATGCAGGCATGGAAGATTCCAGTGGAGAAGACTTGCAATAGTTCTGATCCCTAGAACAGGTCCTTGTGCTACTCCTTCCCCAGGATTTTGGAGATCTGCTGTGAGCCCAACACCACTCTAAACTCTTCTAAGCTGCTGCACCCAAGGCTTTATGCCAATGAAGATGATTTGGGAAGCAGTGGTGAAAAGGACCACTACAACTGGCCAAAAAATACACAGAAGATCAAAAGATACACTAAAAGGAAAAATATTTGCCACCAACTTCAAGGCTGTTGAAAGAAGACAATACAGATATGCAGGAGCATACCTGTGATGGTGGCTGCTCTGGGGAGCTTTGCTCAGAGCATGTGTGCCTGCATTTGCACTAAAATAGCTCCCAGACAGAGGAAGAAATAAATTTAAAGTGACAGCTGCTCGAATTCAAGGTCTAGTAAAGACTCTAGGGATGTATTCTTCTGCAGACTGCAGACAGATTAAAGGCATGGAACAAACACAACTGGTTTGCACTGGCTGCATGTTGCTGACTCAATGGAAAGAGAAGTTGTATCCTTTTTGCCTGTATTCCAGCACCACCACCATCTCCCTAACCTGTTGGGCAAATTAGGAACATGGTTCAAGGTGCCCCCGTTGGCTTTAAATCTAAATTATGGTAAGCATGACATGAGGGTACAGGTAATAAAAGACAAAAAATACTGTAGAACATTTTCTGCCCTCTTGATTTTTCTTCTCTGTCTCTAGGCTTTGGAGTCCCTGAGCAATTCCAGCTCCTGGAGCAGAGAGTCCCAGTCTGCCTTTCCCAGGACTGCTGAGGCAGATCCACTGTGGCCTGTGCAGATCTTGGCATGTTCTTCTGCTCTTGCCGTGCAAATACACTGGAACGTGTCTCTGTTATTATGTGAGAGTGAAGAGAACACATCCCAGCCTGTCCCACCCTTATCCCTGTGATTCTGCTGGTTTTCTCTGAATTAATAGTTTTAAATACTAGGTGAAAGTGGAAAACTTTGGGTTGTAACCAAGTGGTTGTTCCTTGATGTAATAAAGAGACTGGCTGTAATAAAGGGTTGGCTACCTGGCTACTCCATCATTTAAAAAAATCCTTCCCTACCCAGGCCCAGAGGAAAGGACAAAATTGTTAAAGGGGTTTCCATGGTTTGGTTTTTTGTTTGTTTTGTTTTGTTTTGTTGGTGGCTGGGGTCTTTGTAGTTTTGGTGGTTGCTTTTTGGTTGGTTGTTTTTTTGCTGTTGTTGTTTGGGGGTTTTTTACAGTAGTAGGGCAAAAGCATTCTTATTTCCTTTGCTCCTTCTGGAAATCTGAGACCTTTGAAAGCACCTGATGGGGTACCCTTCTTCTCACAAGCTTAAGACAATGGAGACAGATAAAATTCTGAGTTCCTCAGTCATTAACTGCTGCAGCAATTTAACTGGCTTATGTTTGGGCCAGCCTGTTGCTCTAGAATATTTTACGCACCTTTGGTTCAGGTTGCTTCACTTTGTAATTCTTGGGATTTGGGTTTTGTTGGATTTTATTTTTGATAGATCTGTTTTGTGGTAAGTTGCTGAAGTTTGCATTAACAATATTTTCCTCCATCTCTATCTTAGTGTAATAATAATTGGTGGATGTTATTTCTTGACTCCCAGCTTTTGTATTTTGGTTGCTGGATCATGTGTTCATTGGAGGTACAGGTCTCTCACCTTGCAGTGTGCATCACTTCTTGCCTGTTAAAATAATGCACAAAAGAGACAAGTGGAGTTTTGAAAGGAGTTCAAGCAATTATGGATCCTTCAGAAAGAAAATGTGGTATATTTTGAAATTCTAACAACTCTGATTTTTTTACTGGCCTGAAACAATACAAGTCCCAGAAACAAACAAGTGAAACATGACAAAAATTTAAAAATGCAAAGTCATGGTCACTCCTCAGTATAAGCATATTATTTATCTGTTTATTTAAATTTAATTTACTCAATGCACTTACCTTAGACTACTGGACAGTTTTATAAGTTTATTAAATGTAAAACTCCAGCAAACTTTCTGTCCTTAAAAATACCTTATTCTTCTGCAAATCTAAAGCTCCTAAGCTCAGTGTAATTAACCCACTAACCACATTATGTGCTGAGAGACTAACATTTTTATTGTCACATCTAGGAAGAAGGTGAATTCAACATGCAGGTCACCAAAAGAAAATATCAAGCTAATGGGTTCCTGCCATTTGAAAAGGTTGTTTTGTGTCAAAACAGCTCAAGAACTAAGAATTCACTCAGTGTCACATGGGGAGAAAGAGGATTTCCAAGGAAAAAATACAAAGTAATCCTTATAAATAAAAAGCAATATACTGAAATGTTCAAAAACATCACACTTCAAAATACAGGTATGCTGTGCTCTGTGACAAAAGAATTTTGGAAGTTAGTGGAGTCCAGTGTCAAAAATCCCGTAGCAACCTGCTGACAGTCACAGGTTGCTCTAGCAGGATCTGTCCCGTAATAATTTACTTTTGTGCTCTGTTCTGCTTCATAATGAAATGTTGTCATCAAATAGTGCTGCTAATGAACGTTGTCAGCGTTTGTGTAAATAACAAATTACATTGGAGATGGTTGGAACACATCCTGGTGCAATTTAGCAAACACTTCAGCAAGCCTCTCACAGGAATTCCTGCTAACTCTGCAATGAAAATGCTGATCAGAGTGAGGTCAGAGGCACAGCCCAGTCCAGAGGCATAACACACAGAGTGTGTTAGATGCAGTGTAAAATGATAGTGAAGATGCAAGAGGTGACCAAATGTTCTCCTACCTCACTTGAAACCCTAAATCCATGCAGATCCTATCCCTGCCACACTGGTCAAAACTGTTCTTAAGGGATGTTACTAACTCTCCAGTTAGCCTCTTCCAGAGCTTAGCTATCCTTAGAGTGCAAGAGTTCCTGGGGTGTAATGTAAATCCTCTTTGCTGCAAATTAAGCAGATTACTTCTTGCCCTCCTCCAGAGGACACAGAGAACAATTGATCACTGTTTTTGTTGCAATAACCTTTGATAAACTGGAAGACTCTTCTCACCTTTCCCCAGCCTCTTTGTCTATCATCTAAACAAACCTTCAGGATTATGATTTTGGAAAAAAACCCTTATCTTTCTTGCTCTCTGTTGGATATTCTTTATGATCTTACTTCTTTAAATGTGGTACTCACAGCAGGAACCAAGCTCTCACTAGTAGCAAGTAGAGCAGAATATGGAAGGAACTTGTCTTACACACAGCACTTCTGATAATATACTCCAGAATGAGATTTTCTGGTTTTTTGGAAGTGTCATCTTATGGCCTGTGAACCGCTATAACCCCAGATATTTTCTGCAGTACTGCTCACTCAGTTAATTCCTCATTTTGCTCTATTTGTTCTGCCCTTCCTGGCTGTACCTTTTTGAATGTGTCATTATGAAATTTTGTCTTATTTCAAATTCTCCCTCCCAAACGGACAAGGAAATTGAATTCCAGAAATCTTCCCTGTTTCCATGTCCTAGTTTGGCATCAGCCAAGATTTTGTGTGCATGGCAGTAGCATATAAGGTGCTAGTAAAATAATTTTGTAGAGTTGGATGCATGACAGATCCCTGTAGGGGTATGCATGAAATGTCATCCCAGATTGACAGAAAGCATAGTTTAAACACTGGATTTGTGTTTTTTGGGTTTTTTTCAGAGCCAAATGTTTATCAGCATTGTAGTGATTTAATCCACACCATTTCCAGGATATAGCCAGGTTGCTTCTTGAAATCTATCTGCAAATTCAAGTAGATAAAGAATTTAAGTTTCAGTTTGAGGAGAGAAGGAAGAAGTCAGAGTTGGAGGAAAAGGTCATTAAAAGGACTGTTGACCTACATGGTCAACAAAGGAGAAGAAGAGAAAATGTACTGGAGGAAAGGAAGATCAGGCCAGGCACAAGGACTCACAAAGGTTTTCTGGAAGAAGAGGAACAGAGGAATATTAGCAGACAGTTAACAGATATACTGTAGGTTGAGAAGTAAATGTGAAATGAGACACAGTTTTCTTTAGTCAGGAGTGGACCAGATTTGAAAAACAAAATTAATTTGGAAAGCAGAGAGATCATGTCACCAGAAGACAAATTCTTGCAGAATTGCTAAACATCATGAGGTAAAGCAGAAATGTGTTTGGGACATAGACCCCAAGTCTTGCTTGTGGATGGAAGGAAAACAGAGAAAACAGGGCAATGACCTCAGTGATGGGGCAGGAGGGGGTTTTAAGAGGAGATTGAAAATGTGGATGGCAGGTAAACCACCAGATGAAGGGAAAGAGTAGTAAGAGATAATAAATACTTGTTTATCTTCTCCAAAAATAGATGTTGCTCACATAGCAAACATGGGAATTGAGATGGATTATGCACAGTGCAAGCTTAACTCACACAGGGTTTTTCAAAGCTGTCTTGCTAAACCATGGAGATTTTAAGGAGTTTAACCCTTGAAGAAGCTGTATTTGATTTATCACTTTGTCAAGAGCCCAATCAGCATCGTTGCCAGCAGAGGTATTTAAAGTTGTATGTACCTGTAAAGAATCAAACACTTACTGGGTAACCACGTCTCATGATGCCAGCCCCTCCTTTGTGTGCCATCTTTCTGTGTCAGAGCAGTCTGGGATTTCCCTATCCACTTCCTGTCCCTTAAATTCTGTGTAATGCAGGGTGACAGCACAGTGGGGTGAGCCAAGCCCACTGTGGAGCCCGTGGAACTGGATGCTCCTGTGCACAACAAGCACCTTTTGCTGCAGAGTTCCCAGTGTCTGTCATGTGTGAATCACTCTGTTCTGCTCATGCTTCCTTCACTCTGCGTCGCTTTGTTGCTCAGGGGCGTTTTGTTCTCACTTAAAGAAATCTACATCCTCCTTCCTTTTGATGTTCCTCTGTAGTTCAGTGGTGCTTCGGAGCTGAAAGGATTGAATCTTAATTTCCACTGGCTGAAGCCTACCTTTAGGTTGTCCTTGTCTGCATCCTGGGGCACCAGTCAGAACAAACTCGGTCTCTGTGCATAAGTGAGTAGCTGTAAAAAAGGCAGGTGCTCTTCAGACACACACACAAGGGCACACAAGGTTCTCGAAGTGGAGGGAAATAAGGAAGTGGTCATAGAAATGTTACAAGGGGCCAACTCAGACATCAGGACATTTTGGACATCTGGAAAGTTTTCCCTGATATTATTCTGGGCACTGGCTGTGGTAGACACCACTATGGGGGGTATCAAGTAAATGAGATTTGAGGAAAAAAGGGGTTTGTCAAGGAGAGAATGTGTGACCAGAGTGCAAAATGCAGGTTTTTGCAGCCTTTTGGCTCCATGGTGTGTGTCACAATGCAGATGCTGTGAAGAGCAGTAATGGAGAGGACCCAGAAACAGCAAGGTTTTAAGGAGCTGTGTAATTCTGAGGAGAGAACGAGTGGCACAGCTTTGGGATGGGGCAGTGCTGACTCTTGGCATCCCTAACAACAAGCCTGAGGTAGGTCCTCAGGTAAGACTTGGCCTGGCTTGACAAAACTATTCCAGAGTCCATGCTCCAGGAAGTTGTGAGAAGAACAAATGCTACAGTGAGGAGCAGATTTATGCAGTTTTCACAGTGCTCATAGATGGTGATGCACCAGCAGAACAGAGAGGTACTAAAATACCCACATACAAGAAGAAGCTTTCCTTAGCGACTAAGCCTGCAGAAAAAAAGAAAAAAAAATTATTAAGAAAATAAATATAATTTATTAAGAACAATAATTTTAACATCTAGTTGCCTTACACTCACAGCCTGTGTGCAATATATCTCCTTCTATTTGTGGTATAGAGGTGCTTCATAACACGGTGGCATTCGAGCATTTCTCCTCTTTCTTCCTCCATTTGCAAATCACTCCAAAAAAGATAATTTGTACATCTTCTTCCCTGAGGGATAATACTGACACAGGGTTCCAGGAGCTGCACTTCCCCTTTGTGCAGGTTATGCCTCGAGTCCTGGGGGCAGTTTTGGGTACCACAGTAGAGGAGAGATCTAAAGTTATTAGACACCTCTAACATTGTTAGGTGGGGTACAAAGATGGTGAAGGGACCCAAGGAGAAGCCACAGGAGCTGCAGCTCAGGACATTTGGGTTGTTCAGCTGGAGCAGAGGAGACTGAGCTCAGACCTCCCCAGGGGCTGCAGCTTTCTCATGAGGGGCAGCTCCCATCTCTGCTCTCCGTGACCAGGGACAGCACCCACGGGCATGGCTGGAGCTGTGTCAAGGAGGGGTAGCTTGGATATCAGGAAAAGATACCACAGAGTGGCTGGGCACTGACCAGGCTCCCCATGGAACGGGCACAGCCCCAAGGCTGAGAGAGCCCCAGGAGCATTTGGACAATGCTCTCAGGCACAGAGCCACGTGCTGGACTTCAGTGATCTCCCTTCAGTGTGTCCCTTCCAGCTCAGGGGATTCCATGGTGCAGGGATGCAATGCAGCCTTCACACATGTATCCTGCAGAGGATGTACCTAAATGCCACACCTGAGTCTGGGTTATAAAACACAGGAGCCAACTTTCCAGACATTACTTAACTTAGATATGTTATTACATTTTATTGGTAAGAAGCTTAAAATTTTCTCTTTTTTTCTTTTTTTTTCTTTTTTTTTTTTTTTTTTTTTGTCTATGAAATAACCACAGTATCAGCCTGACAGTGATAAACGTGTTGCTTTCTTCCTGCCAAACTGAGAGTTCTGAAAGTCTGCAAACTGAATGTTATTACAGAGAATCAATATGTGTGGCCCCTGTTCTGATCTTCAGAACAGATAACAGTCAAGGCCTGCATTTAATTTCCTTCCAAATATTAGGCTATTTTAGAGTGATCTTTGTAACAGATTACATTGCTGTAAACATTACTGGGTAAAATAAATGAGTCATTCTTTAACTTTACCATTCTTTGTTATTTTTGTGATATTATCTACAGTGACTGCCTTCAGCCCTAAACTTTTATCCAGAAACACTGTGGACTTGCACAAATAACTTCAGCCTCAGCTAAGTACAATTTCAGGGCCAAAATCACCAGACTTTTCATTCTTAGCCAAGCAGGGAGCTTAGGAGCATTCTCTAAATTTTTTTCAGCAAGCAATGGCTTGGAGTTGCTGTAAAATTACTTTCTGGGTCCAGAGAGGCTGTGGATTCCTCATCCCTAGGAGTGTTCAAGACCAGATTGAGAGGGTCTCTGAGTAACCTGGTCTCCCGTGATCCCTTCCAAACCAAACCATTCTGTGATATTTGCTGGAAGAGCAGCCGAGGGGGACACAAGCCAGCCGGGATGTTTCTGGAGTTACCTGGAGTATCAGGGAGTTACCTGGTGGTAACTCCCTGATAGAGGGGGTTGAGGAATCAAGGAGAGGAAGTTCTTTGCTGGACCTGATGCTTAGAGACAAGAGCAACTGATCTGGAGTGTGAAGGCTGAGTCAGCCTTGGATTTAGGGATCATGCAATGGAGGGAAGGATTTTGGGAGGAGGGAAGTGGGCAGAACCTCTGAACCTCAGAGCAGCCTCCCAGGTTTCAGCAGACTGGGCTTTGGCCTGTTCAGGAACTGCTGAAATAAGAACCATGTAGAAGATGGTTCTGGAGAGGACTTCTGGAGATTTCAAAGTTTTACCTTCTCCAAGCTCCAGAATGCATAGAAAATCAGATGAGAGTGGCAGAAAGCCTGAATGGAAGATCAAAGAGCTCCTATCTCAACTCTAATATCAAAAAGAAGTATACAGAAGGTGAAAGAAGAGACAAGTGACCCCACAGGAACATAAAAAAGCTGTTCAATATGCATGCAAGAGTAGGATAAGGAAGCCAAAGCTCAACTGGAGTTCAATGTAAAGAAGGGTGGGAAAAGCAACATTTTCTGGCAGCAAGAGGAAGAGGAATAAACTGAGGGCCCACTGCTGAATGACATGAGGGAGGTGGTGACAAAGAGCAAGCTGGTAAGAAGGAGGATCTACAGAACATTAGATTCACCTCAGTTCCTGGAATGCAGAGCAAATAACCCTGTAAGCCATTTTGAACCATATGAAGGACAGGAAAGTGATTGTGGGTAGTAAGGATGATTTCATGAAGGGGAAATCAGGTTTGATCAGCCTGATGTCTTTCTACAACCAGGACTAGATCACTGGATGAGGGAAAAAAAGGTGGATTTTGGTTACCCTGGCCTGACTA
This sequence comes from Hylia prasina, assembly GCA_013397195.1. Lineage (NCBI taxonomy): Eukaryota > Metazoa > Chordata > Aves > Passeriformes > Sylviidae > Hylia > Hylia prasina. The sequence goes on from VYXD01013953.1 coordinate 107,196, forward strand.
AGGCTTTCAGTGCTTACTCCTGTAACACTCCTACAGACTAATGATGGATTATGGCCTAGGTAAGTGGACACTGAAGTGAATTGAGAACCAGGTAAACTGCCAGACTTGAAGGATTGTGGCTAGAGGTAGGAAGTTCTACTGGAGACCAGTTAGCATTAAAAGGAGAAGCTCAGAGTGCTGGTAGGGCTTACCTGGAGAAGAGAAGAATCAGGGGGGGATTAAAAATCAATCAAATACCTGGGAGGGTAGTAAATAGGGAGTAAAGCAAACAGGTTGTCCAACAGGACAATAGGCAGGAATGGAAATATACTAAAACCAGGTCTAAACATAAGGAAAAAGCTTTCATGCTCTAATGGGAGTTGATCATGGGTTTCCATTCCTGGATATATTCAACGTTCATTTGGCTGAGAGCCTAAGCAACCTGCTCTAACTTCCCCAGGATTTGGGGGGTGGAGGGAGTGGGTGTGATGTGGTGATGATCTCCAGAGGGTCCATTCTAACCTCAGTAATTTTTGGCTCTGTGAATTACAGGAAACCTGTTTCTTAATAAAGGTGCTTGACAGTGAGCTGCGAGGACAAAAAAACAAGGCTGGAACCCAAGAAAGAATTCATCACACTTAGATAATATACAATTTATGCATTTTTAGGTAGAAGATGGGAATTCATGTTTTGCTGGAAGTGGTGTATTATGCCTCTATGGTTTGTTGACCAAATGATATTAGGAGTAGGCTGCTACATGTAATTTGATGAAGCTGAATGAATTAAAATGTGATCTACACAGTATCGTTTACTTCATGTATTTGATTTCAAAGTCAGCTCTTTCCTTTTGCAAGCTTTTCATGCTGTATATACCCTAATCATTAACTTTCTAATTTAACAGTGTGCAGTGCAGTGTCAAATTGGTTTTATGTCCACAGCTTCCCTCTGTGATATGTTACCACTGTGAAAAATTCTGTCAGATTTGATAGGAATAATCTCCCATGTGTGAATCCCACTGAGTCAAACTCTCCTTAATTAAATCATAACAGTCCAGCTGGCCTGCTCCTTCTCGCCTTAATGGTGTCCTCTGTTACCCTTTCTGCATTTTTTTAGTCTTGTATTTTCCTTAGTACAACAGACAGGTATTGCACATGAATCTTTCTAAACACGTCCTTGCTTCCAGAAGTGTGCTGAATACATATGCTAATATTGGCCCATTTTTTGGTACTTGCCTCAGGATGCTGCAAAGGAGGTTTTCTCATTTTGCACAGTTGCTTAATCTTCAAATGCTCTAATTTTTTCTTTTATTATCTTCTTTTTTCCTTTCTTTTTAAGCACCAGATCTGGCAAGCTTCCAGTTCCCTTCAGCAAGTTTTGTTTTCTAAAATAATAACAGCTGTTCCTGGGAAAAGTGGCTTGTTTTAATGATTCAATTTTTTTCAGTCATTCCCATGGGTGTTCTTGTTTCTCACGTGGCTGAAATGCTGTTGCCAGTTATGCTGATATCGTGATTACTTCTGAGCAGTCACGGGCCATGTGCCCTTTGTCAAAACCTTATGCAACCTGGTTAAAAACAAACTTGATCAAAACTATTTTGGGCTTTCTGGTGATAAAAACAAGGTGGGCACGAAAACTTCCTTTGCATTATGATAATCATTTCACTAGACACACATATATACAAGGCACAGCTAGAAGGCAGAGATAAAATTTCATAGTTTTTATTCATGCCTTTCCTTCTCTTTGTACAGCTGGATAAATTTAAGCCTAGAATTTTAACATGAAGTATGCTGATTTGTTTCAGTAATTGCAACAATTCCTCTTAAATTTTAGGCGCTTCTCTGTAAATTTTAAATTTTTCTAATTTAAAATTTAGCTGGAAAAAAAAAGACAAATGAGCGAGTAGGTCAGGAAGATGGATTGTTTTTTTCATGGTGTCTATTTTACTCCAGAATATTCACCAAAAAACCACTATAATCAATTTTAGAATGTGCTTTTATATGGAGATTGTGTTTGGACTTGCAGGGATCTATATGTAAATAAACCCCAACTATTCCTTGGCATTCAGTTTGCATTTTCCTCTCAGTCACTCCGTGCACAGGCTGAGTTCTGTACCCCTGTGCCTCTGCTGCTTCTTACTTCAGTGCTGGCACACTTCTGATTTTTGCAGACTTATATCTCACTTTCTCATCTCTTTCTCCCTAAGCTATATATTTTAAACTCTCTTGCCTCACATTTAATTTCCTTCAAGACTTTCATCAGTTGATAATATTTCTTTGGGCTGGCTTAGTTTATGGACATGTTGCATTTGAGCTCTCCTGTGTGATGTGGCCATCCGGATATTATAGAAACAGACAGAATACAAATCAGCTGGAATTACACATGGACCTAGGAACTGGAGTTAATTAAAAGTCTAACAAAAGCTTCATGACTGCTGTTTAGAAAACAGGAAGCTTTCTGGAAAATCATTGTACCAGAGTACAGAGAAGCGGGACTACATTTGAGTTCCTGGTATTTTTAATTTAGATGGCTTAAAGAAATACCCAAACAAAGCAGCAAGCAGGGATGTAAAAAAATTGCCAAAGTACCCAAGTGACTTGCAGAGTACATTGCCTTTTACCTTAGATTACACCAGCTAAAACCACCATGACAGCCCAGAGGAGATGCTGCTTTTCAGGATATTTCAGAGATAAGCTGATCACATAATTATATTATTATCTTATGTAATGTTAATTTATTATTTCAGAGATAATCAAAAATGCTTCTGAAAAATCAGTATTTACAGAGCTGATGCAATAAATAATTGTGTTGCCTTAACTAAAAATAACAATTATATGAATTTTATATTACACTGAAAAGCAGCTTAACAATTTGCATTTCCTTTGCACTAGAAAAAAGAAATAATTATTTGCAGAGGTAGTTATGTTATGGTAGAAGAATTTACCCAAAAATCACATTCTGGAGCTCATGCCTTATGGACCTAAGTAAGTACAAACACAGAATTTGGACAAACAGCTGAAATTCCAAGCAGTAACTAACAACATTTGAAGTGTGTCTATCTTTAGTGAGATATTTCCCCTGTTCTGAGTTATCACATCTCAGAGTGCCTTTTAGCTCAATAAATGTGGCTCCAAAAGCTTTATGCAAGGAAGTGTTTCCTGAGGGATGCTGGTTTTGCCTCACATTCTCCTTGTGAACCACTCTGGGGAATTCCTAAACAGGGTTTCTGCCTCAGACATTCTTTTTTCCAGCTTCATACCCCAAGGTCTTCTACCTTCATTGCCTGCTCTTTCACACCTTCTGGAACATGTCAGCTGCAAATATAATTAATTTAAGCTATTAGATTCTATCAGGCCGTGCTGGAACAGTGAAGCAGTCACTGTGTTGTACTCCTGCCTTTTCAGAAACAGAGGAACTTTTGCAGTAGAGGGTTTGGAAGATGTGTTCTTCCAGGTTGTAAAAGCAGGATTTAAGAATCCCTTGTTTACTGTCTGAAGACAGATCAAGCATGTTCCTAATATAGCCAAGAAGTTTGTTTTTTCTCATCAGGAAACACCATTTCTGGTTAAAGTCAGACTCCTCGCACTGTTTGACGTACAGGTGCCAGAGGAAGATAATATATAACACATCCCATCAATTTTCATCTTCTTAAAGATCATAATTTCAGAATGTACAATGGCAGAGAGGCAAGGACTGGGTACAGCCATTGCTGAGGCCAACATCTGGGACTGCAGATGCATCTTCATTAACACTCCAGTTCATATTTGTGACACTGAAAACGCAGAGCAGATCTGGCTCTGCAGATCTCAAAGGAGAAAATAAATAGCAGAACCAATACCTGAAGAGTCAGCTAGATTTATATCTGCACTTCAGAAGAGAATTGGAATGGATAAGTGATATTTCCAAAATGACAGACTAAAAAGAAAACCATACCAGCTTATACACCTGTGCAGTCCCTGAGGGGTAGCACAGAGATCAGTCTGTCATTTGAGAGAATCTTGTGGGAAATGGACTCACAGGATGCTCACAAATGTCTGATGCTCACAAATGTCTTGAGCAAAAGGAAAAGAACTTATGTGTGTTTCCAAAGGTATGAAGTCTGAACATTTTTTTAACTTAGTCATTGCAGTAACTTGTGAGAAAATCTCCAGTTCTCTATCACTACTAGGGGCACAAAGCAGAGTAAGAGTTGAATTTGATTCATTCTATTGCTTAAAAATGTGTTTTCTGTGCACTCTGAGCGTTAATTAATAGATTAGATGATTTTTGAAAGCCCACAGTTATCTGGAATTTGAGACAAACATGGAGAGGCTAAATACAGAAGCCATACGTGACCTGGAGCACGTTCGATCCAATGTTTATATTTCACAGAGACAGGATGTATTTTGTGATCATCTAATCTGCTCTGTGCATATTCACATGCACTTCACCCTGCAACAAGACCACTGGCTCAGGATAGAAGGTGAACCACCTTTAGAAAGACCCCACCTGTTGATTGAAAGGTATCAGATGAGAGGCAACACAGCATATGCCTTGGCCATGTCCTTTAGGTGTTATAAATGGTGTTTTATTCCCTGTTTTCATTTCTTTAAAGTGCTGGATAATAAACAGGGTGTGCCAGCTGCCCTTGCTGGGTTAAAGAGCCATCTAATAGATTTCTGTTCATCAGCCTCTGACCAAACCACCTGTAAGTTCCCAGTGGTGAGCTGGAGACTGAGTTCCTCAGTCTCAGGTCTCTGTCCTGTTCTCCAGAGCAGTTATTGCTCTGACTGCTCCTCTGTGAGCCAGTGGCAGTTCTGCAGGGCACACGTGGAAGCTGAGCCACAACAGCAATAAAGAAATGCTCTTTTTCTCTCCAGGGCTCTTCTGTTACCGTGTATTTTGTCATCCATCCCAGTGGTTGCCTACAGAAATTTCCAGTCTGTCCAGAGCCAGGTCTCTGCATATGATTCTTTATTCCTGTAGGAATAACACTGGAATTTATTGTATTAAAAATGCCTGGGTGTGCCATGCCAAACTTTTCACAGCTCTGTGATCTGCTCACGGGCTTTCTTCATTATCACATCTCAATGTTTACGTAATCTGAAAACCTTCCAGGAACAAATGTGTGTTTACACTATCAGTATGTCTCTGCATCATTGTAAAATAGGATTATATGTACATAATAGGACAGTGTTTATGGGACATTAGAAGTCTTATTGCAAGTATTTGATGCATTCACATTAATTGCAGTAAGCCTATCAACTTGACAAATTCAATTTGATTTAGTATGTGCCTTTCTGATTTGTCATGGTGCTCTTGTTTTTAGATTTTTCAATCTGAATGTTAAAGGCCCAAAGCCAGAAGTCTAAAAAAGTCTGATTATATTATACCAGCAATATAGTCTCCATTATGATTATTATTTGTAATCTGGTCAGAGAAAGATATCAAATCTCTTTGACATAATCTGCTTTCCATTAAACTGCACTCTGCTCATTAGGCTTGTGATGAGTTTAAGCTGTTGCCACACAATGAGAGGAATATCTAAAACCAAGGAATAAATAAGATTGGATACAGCAGGAATTGGGGGTGGCCTGTTTGCTTCTGCTTCCTGGTGGCTGAAGCACTTCCTTCCCTTTGCTTGTGGCACTTGCTTGTCACGTTTGCCTTTGTGTCCAAGTCCAATAGTTGTGTTTTGGAAATCACTGAATGGCCTGGATTTGAAGGGACCTTAAAGATCATCTTGTTCCAACCCCCTGCCATGGACAGGGACACCTTCCAGCAGACCAGGCTGCTCAGAGTTCCATCCAACCTGCCCTTGAACACTTCCAGGGACGGGGCATCCGAATAGTAACCAAACAAATAGCTAAAGAATAAATAAATAAAGAGATAAATGAACCTGACCTGTTTAATTATTATTATTTGTCTACTGGCTGACAGTCTGTGCCACACACAAGAGTAACTGGAGCATCCACAGAGGACTGGAAGTTTTCTATGCAGTATATACTTGAGAAATCTGATTCTGATGGTGCAATTCCATAATACTTGGAACAGAGAGCCTTCCAGCACTGGTAGAAAGGCAGGAGCAAATCAAAGGTAAATTTATTGCTGGATCTCTGAGTAGGGATTATGGGGATCCACGACAAGAGCCAGAAAATCTCCAAGGCACTGGCAGGACCAGAGCAGTAGAGGCAAGGTCAGGGTGCTCTCAGCACTGACACAGCCATCTCCCGAGTAATTAAAAATTATAGATAAACATTCCATGGAGCAGAAAGGGAAAGAACCCACAATATGAGGTGCTTTTCCTTTGAAATATGCAGTCTTTAACAGCATGGCTCTCTTATTATTATATTCATGCATATTTTCCCAAAGAACCATATCATTTTGGGCCCAACCACCAAAATGTCATGTTTAAATTGACATGCTTCTATAACTTTTTTTTAAAATAATTGATTGCTATCTTAACTTTTCTACTCATTCAGATAACACAAGGAACAAGGAAGTTTATCTGCTTTGTGTTTCTTTTGAAGTCCTAAGAAACTGAAGGGTTCTAAGAATTTAGGAAATGTACACCTCGTTAAAAACATTTCCAGTCTCTGAACAAGCATATAAGAAAACTCTTATGTGTATATATTTGTATATATTCTGCTACGAATAGAGAATATGTAATTAGAGTATATATGTGCATATAGGGAAACTTGCAATGTTGATTTATAATGCTTCAGAATCGACTTAGGAATATGTTCCCATGGGCCAAGAAAGCAGCACCTGCAGCCCTCTGAAATGTCCTCAGTGTCTCTCACCATTTCACTGGCAGGAGGATCCCTTTCTGAGTGATTTTACCATGTATAATCTCACACATTTATATTTCAGAGGCAAATGCAAATGTCCATCCAATAGGAAGGAATTCTTCTCATCTCTTCCTCCCTCTAATTTGATGTGAAACTTCCAATGATGCATGAAGACCTTTTGTTAGAGCACTGCTTTGGATTTTGAAGGAAATACATTTGACCATTCTTATTGAGTCTTTTTAATTTGGGTATTCAGCTGCATTGGTAGTTGTACCAGCTTGGGGGTTGCTTTTGTTAGGTGCTATTCTTGGGCAGTTTTTGGGCAGGGGAAGGTTTTTTGATTTTATCATTTGCTGTCAGCTCAGAAGACTTTATTCCCAGGGGAAGTTTTAGGGGTTTGATTGATTCACCTTTGAAAAAAAGTTCTGACAATAACTTGCATTTCCCTCTTATTTGTCTTGAGGACCCACTGGCTCTTATTGCCTGGCATTGGTAACATTCTCTCTGCTGGACAACACTTCATTATACCTCTTAATCATCATCTTAGTGTACAAAACAAAGCTCTCTGCAAAGCTTTAGAAGCTTTATAAATATCCTGCAACACGTGCAGGAGGCTGCATTATGCGATGCATCTTCCATTCGGGAATTCTTTAAGTGGATTGTACTTACTGCTATTGACCTCTGTGATGGGGTCATGGATTTCTGACAAAAATTTATGTCCAGCATCGTGTGGCTGCTCCCCTGTGCCACACACAGCATGTGCATTGTGGTCATGTGACAACTAGATTTCAAATTACTGAGCTGACAACAGATGGATGGCTTCTATGTGAGAGCAGAAAGCAGGAGCATGTGTCAGGAGACGGTATCTCTCTCCAAAAATATTTGTATGTTCTTAAAGGCAGTGTAACTCAGAAGTTGCTGAACAGAAGCTGTCAGTACTACTAGATCTGTGTGATTAACTCTCAGAATTTCGTCTCCCATCAACTACAAAAAAGCCTAACCTTTTGTTGTTGGTTTGAAATTAAATAAGATTCTCAGTCTAATCACATTAGAACTGTTGCTGTAATCCACCTCATTGTTGGTACCAGGCCTCACTGGTTTTCTCCCTTGCAACATCCTGGACCAGTTTGGATATTTCCTTGTGGAAGCTGTTTTTTCATCCAGCTGTGTCTCACTGTTCCAAAGCTGCTGAGCACCTAAGCCATGATTCTGAATCCTACATAAATGAAAGCAGTATTATCATATTTGCTTTTGCTGTTGTTGCTGTTGCTGTTGCAGTTCACCTTTAGGCAAGACTGCTTCTAAGGAAATTTTTGCTGTGTCTGGTGATGCTGGACCTCAATTATCTGTGCAGTTCAACGTCTGTCTTGATTTTTCTGATTTCTACTGGTTTCTACTTGTGAAACACGTGCGTAAATAAGTAGAGATTATGTACAAGGCGAGAGCACAGGTTTATTCTGTTCATCTTAAATGTTTTGCCAAATAGATTCTTTGATGCCTTTTTATGCACATTTAGTAGGAAGTGAGAGTCACTGGGTTTAGCATTTTAATGTAAATAACTCATACTCCACCTACTGAACAACACTGCAATCAACATTTGTCTGTTCCTGTCACTGTACTCAGTACCCCAGTTTTCCCCTCAGAATGGCAGATGTTTGTGTACTGGGCACAGAGCTTTTTCCCCCCCATATGTTCCAAAGAATACTCACTTGAGTTTGGGATTAAGAAGTTCAATTTAAGAGGTTTATCTACCCAGGCAGCCCATAGTAATCCTTAGCCTCTCTCAGAATCACCTGTGATTGTACTGGGGTTGGGGGTGCTTTTTCTGAGTATTTCTTTCTTTAGTCACATTGATTAATACACCAAGGAATAGAACGAGGTAGATGAAAGAAAACAATGAGGAAGAAGAGAGACATTCAGTTGTTAACTGCCACTTGCTAATGAGTGCAATGCATGTTTGAGTGGAAGGCAAAGAATCACTCAGTCCAGTGCTGAAGTTCCTATCATCAGAAATCCAGAGGAGATACTTTCTTTAGGTATCACTTTCGGACCAAAAAAAAATGAGACAAGCTATTTTGCTTCTACCTTAGGGATTTCAATGGGAGATTTATAGTTGTGCAGGTTATGCTTGCTTCTCAAAATGTATTTTAAATCACTAAACCAGTCATGGACAAACCTGGGGATTTTACTTTAAACTAAGGCGTGTGATGAGAAATATTCTGTATATGTATTCCTGAAAACTGCATCTCTGAGGAGGTGCCTCTGACCCCTTTCTTTGTCTCTGTAAAGATTAAACAGAAGACAAGCATGCAGTAATGAATGTGGACACAATTCTTTAAGCATGTTTTCAATGGTACAAGTACTCCCTGCATTAGAGACTCTGGCTTGACAGGGAAGCAAGTTAGGAGATTATTTAGCTGCTGGTGTGTCCTACACCAATCCCAGCTTCCCGGGGTTTAAGCTGGCTGCTGTCCTCACTTGCCCTGTAGCCCCAGTGCTGGAGAAAGCAGCACACTGCTCGATACTGCTGCAATTTCATTTCTGTTCAGTGGCAAGGGCAGAGAGCCAGCAGTGGGAACCCCAAGGGATGAACTGATCCCCGGGTCACTCTGTGACCTACATCCCCTCCCAAATCCAGCTCAGTCCAGCATTCTGGATCTCCCCTCACACTCCCACCACTTCACTCATGACCTCACATCTCCCCCTTCTCCCCAGCCTCTTGCTTGCAGTCTGAGTCCCTGGATCTGAAAGGTTTTTCCTGGATCTGAATGCGTGCGCCTTTCCCCAGGGCAGCACAGCCGAACCCAGATCCTGTGGACAAGGATGCTGGTGGGTGGATAACAGATGAATGGATGGGTAGGTAGATAAATAAATGGATTAATG
>VYXD01013955.1:9125-20466 GCA_013397195.1 Hylia prasina
GGTGTTGGGGGTCCCTGTGGACACACCTGCTCAGGGTGATAGGACAGGAGGAAACGGCCTCGGGCTGTGCCAGGGGAGGCTCAGGTTGGACTTGAGGAGGGAATTCCTTTGGGGAATTCCTTTGGGAAAAGGGCACTCAGGCCTTGGCAGGGGCTGCCCAGGGAGGTTTGGAGTGCCCATCCCTGCAGGTGTCCCGGGAAGAAGGACTGGGAGGTTTGGAGTGCCCATCCCTGCAGGTGTCCCGGGAAGAAGGACTGGGAGGTTTGGAGTGCCCATCCCTGCAGGTGTCCCGGGAAGAAGGACTGGGAGGTTTGGAGTGCCCATCCCTGCAGGTGTCCCGGGAAGAAGGACTGGGAGGTTTGGAGTGCCCATCCCTGCAGGTGTCCCGGGAAGAAGGACTGGGAGGTTTGGAGTGCCCATCCCTGCAGGTGTCCCGGGAAGAAGGACTGGGAGGTTTGGAGTGCCCATCCCTGCAGGTGTCCCGGGAAGAAGGACTGGGAGGTTTGGAGTGCCCATCCCTGCAGGTGTCCCGGGAAGAAGGACTGGGAGGTTTGGAGTGCCCATCCCTGCAGGTGTCCAGGGAAGGGCTGGATGTGGCACCCAGGGCTCTGGGCTGGGGACAGGGTGGGGACGGGTCACAGGTGGACTCGATGGCATCGCTGGTGTTTCCCAGCCCCAGGGATTCCATGACCCCAGGAGCAGTGGGGATCACACAGAGGCAGGTGTGTGGGTGCCTTTCAGGTGCACAGCTCAGCTCAGGTGTTTCTGGGCTTCATTTTCCCAGCCCGTTGGGAGGATCTGTGGAAGTCCATCCCACATTCCCTCCTTCCTTCTGGCCCGGAGGGTTTGGAGAGCAGCCCCTGGGGTGTTTGCAGCAGGTCATCCCTCCTGGGCTGCTGTCCTGGGGCGGCTGTGCTGAGGCAGAGCAGGGCCCAGGGCTGTGCCTGGAATTCCCGGGGTCTCTCCGTTCCCTGGTGCTGGTGTTGGCCGTGGGATCACCTGTGGGAGCTGATGCAGGTGTGGGTGCCCTGCTGAAGGAACCTGGGCAGTCTGGGAAGTTGGGTGGCACCCAGTGCTGTGATGGTGCTCCCAGTCCAGGGTTCCCTCGTTCCTTGGGCCGGGACCTTCCCACACCCCCCGGGTGTTTTTCCTTTGCTCTCCCCTGACTCCTGGCAGTCTTGAGGCTCTCTGCACCCCTGGGAACGGGCACAATGTCCCGGGCACCTCTCCAGTGCCATTTGGGGGAGGAAAACCTCTGTGGGGGCATTTTGGAGCATTCCCTGTCACTGTCAGCCCTCATGCCCTCACATCAGCTCCTCTGCCAGTGCCTGATTCCTTCTGCATTCCTGAATCCCAGCTGGGCTGGGTGGGTGGTGGTGCCCTGCAGGAATCTGTGCCCTCCCTTGGGGACTTCAGGGACAGCAGCTCCATCAGCCACAGTCCATTCCCTTGAGCTGGTGCAGGCTGGCAAAAGCCATTTGGGAGCCTGAAAGGGTCAGCCACGGGATCAGAGCCTGCTTTGGAACGGGAGCAGTCTTAAATCTCATCCAGTTCCACTCCCTGCCCCATCCCTGGGAGCTGTGCAAGGCCAGGATGAACAGGGCTGGGACAGGGGAAGGGCTCCCTGCCCAGGGGTGAGCTGTAAAGCCCCTTCCCAAACCAATCCATGGTTCTGTGTCACTGGCTGCTGTGGGAGCCATTTGCCACAAAGTGCTGCAGAAAGGGCCCGTTTTGGGAGGATTTGATCCCTGCCAGGAGCATGTCGGGAAAGGACCCCCCACACCCAGGGATTGCCCTGGATTCTGCCGTTCCCAGTTGGGAAGGAGCATTCCCTGGGGTGTGGGAAAGGAGTTGCTGAAGCCACTGAGGAGTACTAAAGGTTACCAAGCCCACAAGGCATCCAGAGGAATCCTCAAGGGCTTCGATGGAAAATGGGGACAAACTGCTGAAATGTGACTGTATCCACCAGGAAGGGCTTTCCCTGGACACTCACCTGTTGTAGAGGAATGTCTTTCTGGAAGGAGTGCCAAGGCCATTGGAAGGGGCTGCTGCTGGAGGTGTGAAGTGCCCCCATCCTTGGAGGTGTCCAGGGAACTGCTGTGGTGATGAGGTGGGGATCAGTGACAGGTTGTTCTCCATGATCCTGGCATCCTTTCCAGCCCCCGTGATCCTGGGATTCTGTGCTGCTGGGGCTGCTCTTGTCAAAGGACTTCCCTGAATTCCTGGTCACCTGTGGGGGAGATGGAGCAGGGGTGGAGCCAAGTGCCCTGGCCATGTGCTTCATCCTTCCTTTCTGCACTTCTGTCTCCTCGAATCTCGACGTGATTTGCTGCTTGTGCTTCCCAAATAAACGGGATTCTGTCCTTTTTGTACTTCAGAGTTCTCAGCCTTGTAACAAATCTCCAGGAATGTCTCCGAGCTCTTGGAGTTCAAAGCCCCTGAAAGGGCCCAGCCGTGCTCAGACACTGGAATAGCAGCAGGAATCCAGTTCCCATTTATCTCTTTCCAAAGAAGCTCCTGTTCTGCTTCCTCTGCCAGCCTTTCTCGCAGTTTTCCTGCCTCTTTCCTCGCTTCCTTCTGGCTGTTAGGGGATGTGGGAATGAGGTTTCAGGGGAGGAGCTTGAGCACAAGCCCCAGGAGCTGCTGTCTGGCCTCAGGGAGCTGAGCTGGGCCGTTCCTGGGAGCAGGCTCATCCCAGGGGAGGAGGAGAGCAGCAGTACGAGGGTGGGTTTGCACAGTGTGCTGCTTTCCTGGCGTGGCAGGGTGATGCTGTTCCATGGTGAGGGATGTGTGCTCAGGAATTCCTGTTGGAGCCGTGCTGGTGGTCAGCAGAGCTCCCCCCCGGGTCTGTGGGCTCTTCCCAGAGGGATGTGTGGTGGCAGGAGGCTGGTGCCAGCAGTGCCCGGGTGCCCCTGGGCGCTGCTGGGTCCTTTCAGTCTCAGCTTTGCTCTCTGTGCTGGAGCTGGGATGTTCCAGAGCAGTTTCTGGAAGCTGTGCCTGTTAATGACCCCAGATATGTAAATTATATTAAACTCAGCTGTGCAATGGGCTGGGTTTGGAACAATCCTGTCAGATTGGGCTCCTGACTTTTTTATTTTGAATAGTTCCACTCGACAGCCCTACACTCTGTTCTTCTCCTCCCACATCTCAGAGCTCCTAAGCTGGAATAATTGAGTTTATAAAGCTGGAGGAGATGGGAGCAGCAGTGGGAAAAGGGTTTGTGGGCTTTGGGATGGGCTGGGGAGAGCTCTGAGTGTCCAGTGGCAGAGACGTGGCAGGGGACAGGGACAGCTGGTGACAAACAGGGCTTCAGCCAGGTGGGAAAGGACAAGAAGGATTTTTTAAATAATTTATTGAGTGTTCCACAATCAAAGTGAATGTTGGAGATGAGGGAGCCTTCTTTTATGAGCAGCTCAGCATTCCTGCACTGTGTTTGTGGCCGGGTGGAGATGGCACTTGGGGACACGGTCACTGCTGGCCTTGGCAGTGCTGGGGAGGGTTGAACTTGGTGGGCTCTGAGGGCTTTTCCAAGCTCAGCAGTTCCATGGTTCCGTGTCACCTTGCTGCTCTTGTTTTCAGCCTGGGTGTGGCTTTGTGCACTGGAGTTTGCCAGTTTGCAGCTCCAGCCACCTCTGGGTGCCCTGGTGTTCCCATCACCCTTGTGCTCCTCGTGTTCCTCGTGTTCCAGTCCAGCCATGGGCTTCTGAAGGGGCCAGGGAAACAACTGCAGCTCTGGGTACTGACCACACCTGGAGAGCAGCATTTCCTGTTGGGAGGGTTTGTTGTCTGTCTCCTCCGTGTTCACTGATCCTGGAAACAGGATCTGGAGGCTGCACAAAGCCAGGATTCTCATTCTTGCTGTAAAATAAGAGTCAGATGATTGAGGATATATCCTGGAATCCTGGGGTGGGAAGGGAAGCTGTGGCTGTCCCATCCCTGGCAGTGTCCAAGGCCAGGTTGGACGGGGCTTGGAGCAGCCTGGGATGGTGGAAGGTGTCCCTGCCAGTGGCAGGTGGTGGAATGGGACGAGCTTTAAGGTCCCTCCAACCCCAACCATTCCACGATTCTGTCACAATCCAGGAGAGGCTTTGCTTTTGGTAAAGGAAAAGCTTCAAGTCTTGGTTCCTGCTCTGAACAGAGCTTTTTCCATGCAACTTTTACTCACAGCAAAGGCTTCCCACAGGAGCTTGTCCAGGACCACAGGCTGGGGTTTGTCCCCGCTGGTTTTGGGTGGTTGATGGGAAGTGTGGAGCTGAGAGAAGGAACCAGCTCTGTTGTGATGGCTGGTGCCACCCAGCAGTGGGATCCATGGTGTGAGCAGTGGGATTGCCAGGCTGGAACCCAGCAGTGGGATCCATGGTGTGAGCAGTGGGATTGCCAGGCTGGAACCCAGCAGTGGGATCCATGGTGTGAGCAGTGGGATTGCCAGGCTGGAATTGTGGTCCCAGCAGTGGGATCCATCCTTCCAGCAGTGGGATTGCTGTGCTGGAATCTTAGTTCCAGAGAGCTGGAGTGGGGCTTGGAGTGACAGAACAAGGGGGAATGGCTTTCCACTGCCAAAGGGCAGGGATCGATGGGGTTTTGGGAAGGAATCCTTCCCTTTGAGGGTGGGCAGGCCCTGGCACAGGTTGTCCAGAGCAGCTGTGGCTGCCCCTGGATCCCTGGAAGTGTTCCAGGCCAGCTGGAGAGGGCTTGGAGCGCCCGGGGATAGTGGAAGGTGTCCCTGCCAATGGCAGGAGGTGGGACTGTGTGAGCTTTAAGGTCCCTCCAAAGTGTTCCATGATTCTGTGATCTGGGAAAGTTTCAGAGAAGGTTTTAAAATGAGAACTTGAGAAAGCTGGGTCAACAGAGCCAGGAGGGAGAAGGGGAGGAGAGCACTGATGGGAACATGAGACAGTGCATCTGTTGAGGGGATGGAGATGATGTGAGCGAGGATTGGGGATTATCTCATGGTCTGTTCACAGAAAACATGGTTGGAGAGCTCTGTAAGTGTCCAGCACATCCCTTGGTTTGTGCAATTGCTGGGATGGCTCTTCCTGCAGGGAATGGCAGGAATGTGAACTGGCTTTGCTGACATTCAGCTCGGTTTGCAAAGGGTTTTTCTCTAACTGTCGTGTTCTGACATGAAGTGCTTTGGTTTTCTGGGGAGGAAGGGACAGGTCACTCCCGTGAGAAAGTTTTCCCTGAGCATTTTCTGTTTCCTTAGGGCACAGAGTCCATTAAGATGGAAAACGGGCAAAGCACGGCAGCAAAGCTGGGGCTGCCCCCTCTCACCCCCGAGCAGCAGGAAGCTCTCCAGAAAGTGAGTAACACTGCTGGGAATCTGCTCTTTGGGGGGCGGTGGTGTTTGTGTTTTTGATGAGCCTCTGTCACTGGTGGGGCCAAAGGGAGCTCACCACCACATCTCTGGGATCGTGGTCGTGCTGGAGGGTCCCGCAGTCACATTTGGGCCCAGGAATTACTTGGTTTGGTTTAGAGTTCGTGGACACTTTTGGGAGCATGATGGGGAATTGCTGTTGGGGTGGGTGAGAGTGTGTTTAATTTAAAAAGTAAATCAGTTCAGAAAAATGGCATCCTAAGTCAGGTGGGAATTCTGACCAGGGTGTGCTCACTGAGTCACTGAGGAGCAGCTGCGGGACCATGAGGGCTGAAATTGGGATCTGTCACCACTGTCCCCACCAGAACACATCCCAGAATATCCCTGTCCTCGGGATGAGAGGGACAGAGACAGTGTGGATGTGCCTGTGCTGTCACAGCTGTCCCTCTGCCTGTGGGTGGTTCCTGGCCTCGTTCCCTCTGCCCTCTCTGGAGCCCAGGGATGCAAACCCTTGTCCATTTCCAGGTTTCCTCAGCACAGGCCTCAGACCCCTGGGTTAGAGCCTGCCATTCCCTGGCAGCTCCCAAACACAGCCACGGAGACCAGGTGCCCGAGGGGTGGCTGTGTGTGTGTCCCAGGGAGCGTGCACAGGTGTGGGGTGAGGTTTGCCTTGGCACAGAGCCTCCGTGCAGGCACCTCTGGCCTTGCCAGGTTTGGAGAGGACTGAGGGGAACCCCAGAGGAGCCTTGTGTGTGCAGGCAGGGCCAGGGGTGAGCTGGGGCGCTTAGGGAGCAGAGCCAGAGCAGGCTGGGTGTGCCGAGAGGGGAGAGCCCAGCCCACGGGGAGGTGGAGCCCCTTCCCTCCTGTAGCACCTGTCTGTGCAGACACTCTGAGAGGAGAGGACTGACGGAGGCCGTGCCCGCCCCGGCCCTGCAGGTAAGGGGCTGCGGTGGGACTGAGGGCGGCCGAGGGCAACGCCGAGCTCCCGGTGCATGCTGCTTCCCCGCGCTGCCCCTCACCACGTGCCCCGGGGCCTCGAGGTGCTGGGGAGCCGTGGGCAGCTCGTGGTGCTCAGGGATGGAGACCGGAACGTTCCGGAAGCCGCGGTGCGGAGCCAGGCGTCGTCCCCTGCCCCGCTGCGTCGTCCTGCCCCTACAGCCCCTGTTTCCCTTCCAGGCCAAGAAGTACGCCATGGAGCAGAGCATCAAGAGCGTGCTGGTGAAACAAACCATCGCCCACCAGCAGCAGCAGCTCACCAACCTCCAGGTGAGACCCCCCTCCGAGCCGCTCCCTCTGCCTCGTGCTCCCCCCGACACGGTGGAGTTCTCAGGGCCCTCGGAACCAGAGCACAGCCCTGAGCCTGCAGCTCACCCAGGCACCCTGACTGACCTCACAAATTGCCCGCAGATCTCTTTTGTTCCAAGAGGAAACGGTTAAAAAATTCCTGTCCTGTTGGACGTCCCTCCTTGAGATACAAGAAGCCAAAGACTTTGCCGTGGGTTTTGCTCTTCCGAGCCACGTTTAAGGTGGTGAAGGCAGAAGGGATCCTGGGAACAGTGTCCTGTCACTACCTCCTCTGCCTGTGTCCCCTGTCCCAGCGCTGCCCCGTTTCCCTCCCCTGCACCCAGGTGCTCTCAGTTTTGGAGAAGTTCTGTTGGCTGTTCCTGCTTGTACTGGAATGCCTGTACCGGGAGAACCCTTAACTGGGGTTTGACCTCCCCTCCTTCAGAGGTTTCCGGAACACGTCTCACTGCCTTGACTCAAAGTCAGGAAGCCCAGACCAAGGGCTTTGCCTGAGGAATCCCCGTGGATGTGCTCTCCCTGCCCGGCAGCTGAGGCCGTTTGGGGCTGTGCCTGGTTCTGAGGGTCTGCTCTAGTTGAGGGGCTCCTTTTAAAAGCTGGGGGTGAATCAACGACAGTGGTTGCAGAGATTACTATTGCCTTGAGTCCCCCCTGGGATCCCACCCTGCTTCCCGAGGCAGCGGCAGCAGCACAACCCCACCCTGGCCTGGTGGGACCGGACTCGGCAGGGTCCTGGCGCCGGACAGTCCTGGGGACCAGGCAGTGAGGGCCGAGGAAGGAGAGGCCTCTCCGCAGGTGCCCCTGTGCCGCCGCTCTGCTTGAGTTTGTACAAACAGCCGTAGTATGCTCAGCTCCAACAGACTGAACTCTGTCTTTACTGTCTTTCAGATGGCAGCAGTGACAATGGGCTTTGGAGATCCTCTCTCACCTTTACAATCGGTCAATAGACATATTCACTTCTTCTGGGGCACTTGTCTTAGTCAGGGCCTAGCGTGGGGACGTTCGTAGTGGTGCCAGTGCTCTTGTCCGCGCCCAGCGCAGCCCTCCCACATCCCCACCTGTACTGGACACGCCCAGGAGCAGAGCGAGGTGTCACTGCCCCGAGAAGACCCCAGGCTGTGCAGTCTGCGGGGACACTGCCACTCGGGGGCAAAGACAGCTTTAGATTTCCACCAGTTCTGAACACACCCGTGAAATTGTGGGAGCTGCATTTCTAGGGATGCTACAGTTCTGAGGTCCCGACCTAAAACTAACGGCCAAGGTAACTCACCAAGGGGCGATTTCTTGTGGAACGACCTCCCAGCACCCAGAGCCGGCCGGTGCTGGGGAGGGCCGGGGTGCCGGAGGTTGGCAGAACATGGTGTAGCCCAGGCTCAGACTCTCTTTACTGTGCATGGTCCAGACCAGGGCAGTATGGCACGTTCCAAGTGCAGCAAAAGCAGGATGGAAGGGACAGAACCGCAGGACTGATCAGAGAACTCGTGTGAGCCTTTGTGCCCACTCTAATCAGAGGCCACAAAGAGCTGAATGGCTTGGCATGATCCGTCCTCTCCTTTTTCCTAGACGTGCTGGACAGAGTGTCCTGTGGCTCCTCTCTGCACCTGAAGGTTCATTTGTAAATTCATTTGCACGTTTGTAAATACCTCTCCATCTTGCAGGAACGTGAGATTTGTGCCTGGTGTAAAACACAGACGGAGGTTTGAACTCCCAGGAAAGGGGCACTGAAGTGAAATGCCCAGTCTCCCTCCTTTGGCAGTGGGTGGTGTGTCAGTGGGGAGCCAGGATGGGTGTTCTGGGGCAGGGGAAGTTTGGAATGGAACAGAGCTGCCATCCTGGTGTGGATTTGGCAGAGATGGTGTCGGAGCCCTCATGCCCAGCAACTCCCTCTGTCCCTGGAGCTGCTGCCTGACAGTGGAACTCCAGCAGTTTGGCCCAAGTTGGTTTTGGCTCATTCTCCCCAGCTGGGCGCAGCTGAGCTGGTGGCACAGGGAAGTTTTAATGGCTTATGAACCCTTTTCCTCAGCCATTCCTCCCTCAGCAGTCCCAGGTGGGCACAGCCCAGGAGCAGGAGCCTGGTACAGTTCAGAGCAGTCAGGATATCCCATTCTTGGCAGGTGCTTCATCCCAGAGCCCATTGGGAATGCACAAAGTGCAAACAGCCCCCGTCCAGCGCTTTTCCTGTTTCCAGGGTTCCCCAGTTCCTCTGTGGAGGCAGCACAGCCTGAACTCCCTGAGCTCTGGGGCTCAGGGCCCGAGTTAGAGCTTCCCATGGGCCCAGTCCTCCCTCCAGGTGTCACAGTGTAGGATTCCCACATCCCTTCACCATCCCCTGGTGTCACTGTGTCATGGCTGATGCTCGTGGTGAGGGTTGTGCATCACCTGCTTTGATTACAAGGCCCGTCCTTAAAATAACCTCCCAGATCCCTTTAGAGCAGCATTGCACAGCTGCAGGTGGGGGCTGCTGCCTGGCTGAGGCTTCAGGTGCTTTTCCAGGTTACAGGAGGAGAAAGAGGCACAGGGGACAGTGAAATCAGCCTGGGGGCTGCTGAGCGCAGTGAGAGGTCCAGACAGGAGGCCCTGACGGCGACCTGTGCTCAGCTCAGGTGCCCAGGGCGTGTCCCCCACCTGCTGGTGACCCACAGGCACCCACAGTCAGCACGGCCCAGCTCAGCTCTGCCTTCTGCAGGTCCAAAATCCAGGGTCCTTAAGGCTGGAAAAGACCTCCAAGGTCATCGAGTCCAACCTGTGCCTGATCCCCACGTTGTCACCAGCCCAGAGCACTGGGTGCCGTCTTCCAGGTGTGCCCTGAACACCTCCAGGGATGGGGACTCCACACCTGCCTGGGCAGCCTCTTCCAAGGCCTGACCACCCTTTCCAGGAAGGGATTCTGCTGTCTGAGTCCTCCTTACTCCCCCAGCTCTCCCTAGAGTCCTGTGGCAGGGCAAGGTGGGGATTTCCTCCTCAGAGAGGTGGCTCCCTGGGACACCCAGGGTGGCATTGTGGTGGCTCTGACCCCCTAAATGGGAACGCTGCAGAGCGAGGGGCTTTCCTGCCCCAAAGCTGGGAATGTGCTGGAGCACCTGTGAGACCACCCAGCCGCTGTGCTGCATGTGTACGTGCCATAGTCCTGCTGGTCACAGCCTGCAGAGTAAAGAGAGCCACGGCCCAGCCCTGCTGGGAAACCCTTCAGCCAGGCAAGGGGNCTCCAAGGTCATCGAGTCCAACCTGTGCCTGATCCCCACGTTGTCACCAGCCCAGAGCACTGGGTGCCGTCTTCCAGGTGTGCCCTGAACACCTCCAGGGATGGGGACTCCACACCTGCCTGGGCAGCCTCTTCCAAGGCCTGACCACCCTTTCCAGGAAGGGATTCTGCTGTCTGAGTCCTCCTTACTCCCCCAGCTCTCCCTAGAGTCCTGTGGCAGGGCAAGGTGGGGATTTCCTCCTCGGAGAGGTGGCTCCCTGGGACACCCAGGGTGGCATTGTGGTGGCTCTGACCCCCTAAATGGGAACGCTGCAGAGCGAGGGGCTTTCCTGCCCCAAAGCTGGGAATGTGCTGGAGCACCTGTGAGACCACCCAGCCGCTGTGCTGCATGTGTACGTGCCATAGTCCTGCTGGTCACAGCCTGCAGAGTAAAGAGAGCCACGGCCCAGCCCTGCTGGGAAACCCTTCAGCCAGGCAAGGGGCAAGCTGGGTGTCACCTCAGGAGCAGCAGCTGGGGCTGGATGTCACCACAGGAGCAGCGTTTGGGGCTTGGTGTCACCTCAGGAGCAGCAGCTGGGGTTTTATGTCGCCTCAGGGACAGAGTCTGGGGTGAGAGCTGTCCCTGTTTGCAGTGTCCTGTATGGAATGGCAGGAGTTAAACCCTCCCAGGTTGTTTCCTCCTGTGGCCAGTGGCAGTCCTTGACAGGTGCAATCGGGAGCAGGAGTCCCTGGGGTACAGGCTGTGTCCACGCTGCTGTGCCTGTCACAGATGAGCTCTCCCTCCTTTTGGGCTGCAGCATCCCCAGGCAGAGCTCCTCTGCTCATCAGGGCACCCCAAAAACCAGCCTTGAGAAGGCCCTGAGTGCTTTCCCTCTGCCCCAGGGGTCCCCAGGCATGGCAGAGCTCCTCTGCTCGTTAGGGCACCCCCAAAATTGTCTCCTGAAGGCTCCTGCAGCCCCTCTGCCCTGGGGGTGCTGGGGAGGGAAGGGGGTGCTCAGAGCTCCCTGCCGTGGTGCTGGGCAGGGCCAGAGGCATCACCTGCCTCTGGTGCAGCTGCACGTGCTCTGCACCAGCCTCTTCCTGCCCCAGGTGTGTCCCACCTGCCCCAGAGCCAGCCCCTCACATGCAGGCAGTGACTCCTCCCGAGCCCCGTGGTGTGGCCACGTTTCCAGGGCCGTGTCCCTCAGCAGCTCTAGAGCTGCCCTGGGGGTGACAGACACGAAGGACACACTGTGCTCTGCTTTTGGGATCCCCCCTGTAAGGAATGGCTGGATTTGTCTTGAAAACAGGTTTCCAGGCAGGCTTAGCACACGGTAGCAGAAGCCCTCTGCGCAGCGCCCGCGTGCTGGGGCTGCACCGGTAGCGCCAGTGCCGCCAGGCAGGGATGAGTACTGGCACCACACGCTTCCCAGGAGTCCCACTGGGCCATGGAAGTGCTTGGCTTTGCTGTAGAGCTGTGGAGGTGGTGCCCAGTACTGGATCTCGGACTGCCGGGGGTGGGGGGAGGCTCTGGTGCCGGA
>VYXD01013955.1:45487-93082 GCA_013397195.1 Hylia prasina
GCCCCGGCTGAGCGGGAGCCCCTCCGCTGCGAGCCGCGCCTCGGCTGCTGATTAGCGAGATAAAGGGGTCCCCTGCCAGCGGGGGAGATCGCTTTACCCGAGTCATCAGTCCTGTGACAGTCACAGTCACTGCCAAGCAAAGCACAGCATGAATTAAAAAACTCCGGTTTAATCAGTAAACTGCAAAAAGTGTCGACTAAGTTAATTAAAAGCGATAGAGCTGCTTGATAGTTATTATCATGGGGCTGCAGAGATGCTCCAGGAGCTGGAGCATCTCTGCCATGAAGACAGGCTGGGAGAGCTGGGAGTGTTTGGCCTCAAGAGGAGAAGCTCTGGGGAAACCTTAGAGCCCCTTCCAGTGCCTAAAGGTGCTCCAGGAGAGATGGAGAGGGACTTGCGACAAGGGCCTGGAGGAATGGGACATGGGGGAATGGCTTCCTACTGCCAGAGGGCAGGGTTTAAGTGGGATATTGGGAAAAGATCATTTCCTGACGGGTGGGGAGGCCCTGGCACAGGGCGCTCAGAGAAGCTGTGGCTGCCCCTGGATCCCTGGAAGTGTCCAAGGCCAGGTTGGACAGGGCTTGGAGCAGCTTGAGATAGTGGAAGGTGTCCCTGCCCATGGCAGGGCCTTGGGACTGGGTGGTCTTTAAGATCCCTTCTCCCCAAGTATTCCATGATCTGGGGCTCCAGCCTGCACTTGCAGCTTGTGTTGCTGTTCTGTTCAGCCGCAGAGCTCTGCACTGTGGGAACACCTCCGTGTGCTGTTCATGCCACCGTGGTCACTGCAGAAGCAAAGCACTGGAGATCTGCTCTGCTGCCAGCTTGGCCCAGCACCTCGTGACTCCCAGGGGTTTTCTTTTGTGGGGCAGGGCGTTGGGATGGGGTGAGCTCTCATGTTTGGGTCCTGAAGTACCATCCAGCAGGAACCCAAGCCATGATGTTCCCTTCTGCCTGGTAATCTGGTACACAGGATGCTGCAGATGGGAATTTGAACCTGCTTCTTGGGAAGGAAAAGGCCTTTAGACAGTACTGGGCTGTGGGATACTCCAGAGGAAGTTTTATTGTGTGTCCCCTTTGGAAACAGTATGATTTTTTTAAAAGTTATTTAAGTTCTGCCTGTGCCAGAGAGAGAAGGTGTTTGACTGCCGTGTGTTTGGAGAGATGGTCTTCAGGGAATATAGACTGAGTTGTGGTTTATTAAAAAAAATGAGAAGTAGGTCATTAGCTTTCAAGGCTTTTATTGAATACTGATGTGTTATAGAATTTGTCATCAAATCTAGATTAAAAAAACCCAAAACCTTACAAAGCAGAAACTCAGTTTTGATTCAGGGCAAAGTAGTTTGGTTCAGTTTTGTTAAAACATACGGTTGGCGCATCCGCACCTGAACAGATCCTCTTGTCCGGAAGCAGCAGTTCCTGCTCTGGTATTTTTGGGTTCTGTTTGTCTTTCCTGCTTGTCTCTTCCCGAGCCCCAGTGAGCTGGGCTGCCTGTGGGATTCAGCTGTGAGGCTGTTCAGGTATGGGGACACCAGTGTGGTACTCTCAGCTCTGCTCTCAGGTAGCTCAGCACCTTGTTGTACTTTAGGCAGGGAGATTTCCCAGACTACTGGAAAATGTGTGTTATGGGCAGGCTGGGATGTGGGAATGGGTGTGAGTCCCATCTGCAGAGGAGGGTGATTGCACCACACCTGCGCAGAACCTGCTGGTCCCTGTGCTCTCAGCTTTGTGTATCCTGCTGAGCAGCCACAGTCTGGCCTCGTGCTGCACTGAACCCCTTGGAACTGGGACAGACTGGGGTTTGTGAGCTTGGAAGAGCATCTTTTGGATTATACATGCAAATTTTATACCGACTTTTTACTTAGCCTGTGATCCTACCTGTGATCGCAGGTGCTGTGCGTGTGCCCTTGGTGCCTTCCTGAGTCACCCAGAGAGCTTCTGTTCCACGGAGCTGTGGCATCTGTTCAGCTTGGAGCATCAGAGTGCTTGCCATGACCTGTCCTGGGCTCACAGGCTCCTCTCTGGCCTTTGAGTTCTTCTGGCAAAGAATTATTAGAAGAACAAATTGAACAGAACAGTGAGATCCTGGTCCCCTGGTCTGAGGAGACGGAGTAAACCAGGAGAGGGACAGAGAACAGGGAGCAGCAGAGTGTGACCAGACTCAGTGTGTAGGAGCTTTTGCACAAGGAAGGTGAATGCTTTCAGGGTGTCTCCGTCTGTCTGGGAAAGGCATGGAGCCATTCCCCATCCGATGGCAGAGGCCTGGGGTGTAAATGATGGCCTGGAGAAGTGGACAGGGAGCAACTGACCGCTGATGCTGCTTGAGCGTTGAGTGAAACCAAGAAGGGCTCGGTTCAGAGCAAATGAAATCATGTTTCATGCAAAATGTAGTTTAACTGGGCTGTGGAGCAGCTTGGCACATGACATTACAGTGCTGTGGGTTAACACAAGCTCAGGAGAGAGGTGGAGCAGTTCACAAAGAAGAAAACAACCAAGAATGAGCATCTGCAGACACCACTGTGTGTTTGCACTGCGTGTCCTGGGAGAGGCGTGGAGGGAGTTTGGCTTTGGACTTGCTGTACTCACACTCTTCCTTCTCAACTCCTGTCTGGAGCTGCCGGAGTTTGGCTTTGGACTTGCTGTACTCACACTCTTCCTTCTCAACTCCTGTCTGGAGCTGCCGAGGGCTGTCTCTGGCCAGGTGTCAGCCCATCCCCAGCCAAACAAAAATGCCAGGGCAGGTGAACAGCAGGTGCCTGCAGCTGTGGACGAGAAGGGAGGCAAGCAGAGCAGCCCTGCGTGCTGCTGCTCCTGAGAACAGCCAGGGAGTTTGGGGATGCCAGAGGTGCTGAGCCTTGCAGAGAAGGCAGAATTGCACCCCACTGTCTCTCCCCTTTCCAGCCCCTCCGGGTTCCCTGTGGCTGGTGCCATGGTTGGTCCAGAGGCACGTGAGGAGGAGGAAGAGGAGGAGGAGATCAGCAGTTGGTGCAACAAGGAAGCAGGTTTGATCCACCTTAGGTTTGACCCAATGTGTGTCTTGAAGGTTTGTGTTCACAGTGCTTCCTTCAGCTGTGCCAAAGTGTGTTTGGTTCCAGGCACACAGGTCAGTGCAGGAACAGCATTTTTTTAGGGTATTCCTGTTGGTAGGGACAGATACCTAAGGCAGGAGTAGGAATCTGGCAGTATGAGGTGAATATGGTGATGAAAATTGAAAATAAGCTGCCATTCCACCAGGAAGAGGGAAGGTGGGAGCGCTGGGTTTAGGCACACACTGTCCTTGAAGGATTGTGGTGGGAAAGCTCTTTGGTTGGGTCAGGGGATGTTTTTCAGGTGAGGAGCCCTTCATGGAAAAAAGGCTTTTTTGGGAAAGAGGTCGTGGGAGGAGGGTTTGTGCTTGCCATGAGGGAAGTGGAGAAAGGGCAGTGTGCTTGTTTCACAGAACGGGGCTGCACATGCCCCTTCTGTGGGAGAAGGTCTGAAGGACACAGAGATGTCCCTGTGAAGATCTGTCAGGAAAGTGGGACTGAGAGAATATGCACAGCCTTGGGCAGCAAGTTTGTGTTTGAGGGGTTTTAGGGAAGACTTCCCTGTGGAATGGTTCTTGAGGTGAAAGGATTGGAGGGGTGGCTTTTGGAAAGGTCAAGGAGCTCTCTTGAAAGTGCATGAGTTTATATTGTTCCTCTTCTGAGGCCTTACTTACCTAGCCCCAGCTGGGTGTTTCAGACAGTCTTTTCTGTGTCCTTATTTCACCTGTTCCAGAAACATGGGATCTCTTGCTCTTTCTGTGGCATCATTTTCCTCTGCAGAATTTCCAGTGCCCTTTGTGCCACCGCTCTGCTCTGCCCATCTCCTGGGATTGCTGCGTGACACTGCTGTGCTTTCCTCGCTTCTCCCTTCCCAGCTGCAGAAGTCAACATGTCTTTCCATCCTGCAGTGCCGGGTCCTCTTGTGTCTGCTCTTGCTTGTCACCTGTCCCTTGTGGAAACTTGCCTGTTTTGAGCCTAAATTTCCCCGTAGGGTGGCTCTGCCTGGGCAGTTTGAAGGGGCAGATTAAATGTGTGGGAGCATCTGCTGCCCCATTGCAGGGATTTGCTGCCAGGAAGATACCATATGATTTAATGGAAAATGATAAATTCCCTTTGATAAGTTGCCTGTGCTTTCCACGAGGGTGTGTGAATTCCAGAGGTGGAAATGAGTTGCTCTGTGCTGACTTCTGCTATACCTATCCTGCAGAGAGTGGCAGCTGCAGGATGTCTGCAGGAGCAGGGTGGAGAGCAGGTCCTGCTTTGTCAGTGTGGGTTTTGGAAGTACAGCTGGCTAAGTCACTGAGCTGCATTAACACCTAAGTCATCCAGGCCCCTCCGTGAGCACTTGAGAAGCACAGGTCTCACCAGGAAGGAATGAACACAGTACAGAATTTGGAGGACTTGGAGGTGGCAGATGGAGCTGGTCACAACAACCCAGAAGGATCCAGAGACCCTTGGTGTGCTTTTGGAGGAGTGCTCCAGTTTGGAGTACGGGGAGGCAAAAGGGAGGAAACCTGGGTGGAGCAGAGCTGGTAGGACCTGGTGTAGGAGGACAGGAGGGTGGAGCTGGGTAGGAACTGAAATCCTGAACAAGTCTGTGCAGAGGGAGGAGACCTGGGAGCTCTGGTGTGTCAGCATGAGTGTGCACAGGGCCAGGCTGCTGGACACCTACGGGAGGAGTACTGGGCTGGAAGTGTCTCAGGCTGTGGGCTGTGCAGAGAGGAAACCCCAGGGCTGCCTGTGGTCTCAAGGGTTTTAGCAGTGGTGATGCTGAAGAGGGAAGCCCCAGGCATTTCTAATGCAGGGGCTGCAGTTCCTCTGCTTTGCTTTTTCCTCACTGCAGCTCCCATGATAAACTGAGCCCAGCACAGGAAACACTCTTCTCACTTGCACTGGAAACTGTGGGAGACAGACACTGGGGAGAGGAGCCCATTTGTGTCCAGGGCAGGTCCTCCCCTGTTTGGGCTTGTTGCCGTTTGCATCATGGCAAGACCCTTTGGAACTGGCTGGGTTTCAGCAGTTCTGCTCTTTGCAAGAGTGTCCCTGTCCCGTGTCCGGAGCCGGGATCCCACCGCACCCGGGTGAAGCTCCAGGCCGTGGCTGTCACTTTCCCAAAGCAAAACGGGGCCTCACAAAGCTAATTAAGAGCAGCTTTTAATTTCCTGGCACCTGAAGGCTGTAAGGAGGATCTTGGGGTTTATTTACTTCCATGGAAGAGTAAAGCTTCTCCTTCTAATCTGTCTGTACTAATAGCCCTTCCCTGAGAAAGTCAGGGAGCTGGGAATCCTCTGTGGCTCACTGTACAGAGCCAGCCTTGGAGCCTGCCAAGGCTTGATGTGCAGTGGGCACCTCCTCTTGCTGTCGATGTGGTTCTTTCCATCGCAGGCTGTGTCAAAGCTGCAGCTGCATTTGTTTAACAAAACCAGCCAACAAACTGGTTTCACTTGCTGGTTGTGAGACTTGTGTGCAGAGCTGGCATGGCCCTCTGTGCTTCGCAGGAGCTCAGGAGCTCTGTGGGTTAATGGGGCAGCTGGGTGTGTGTTTGTCTCTCCAAAAGCCATATATTCTGGGTTGCTGCTGCCTAGAAGTTAGAATAACTGCAGAAGTTAGAATCCCCTGCATCCTCCCCTGGTGACAGTGGAGGTGTAGGATCTGTGCTGGGGTGGCAGCACAAAACTCTTGGATGTACAATTCTTGGATGTACAAACAGGCAACAGGAAAGAGGCACACAGATGGATTTTACACTTGAGGTCTGTGGAAGGGAAGTGACTGTTAATATTCAGTTCTCAGAGCTCTGAGGTGTGTTCAGCTCTGTGTGGGACAGCTGTGGGTGTGCTGCCCAGCCTGTGTCTCCCCACCAGCTCGGGTCCCAGAGGAGGTTCAGGTGTGTGGAATAGGAGGCACAGAGGCAGCTGGGCAGTAGAGAGGTTTAGTGGAGTAAAAAGTTCATGAAGATTCAGGTGGCCGTGGTTGGAATGGCTCTGCCTCTCACCAGATCTTCCTTGGCACTGGTTTGGGGCCTGCAGGGGGGTCACGGGTGGAAGCACCTGCTCAGTCTTTCCCAGGTTGTTAAAAGCCTCTCTGATGTCTGTGTTGGGTGGTTGAGCCCCTGCCCTGTCTGTGGGTGCATCGCTGCCAGCTTGGCTCAGGTGTGCCCCTTTGGGCTTCCTCCTGTTGCTTGGTGCCCGTGTCAGTTCCCAGCCCTTGCTGGTGTTCCAGTGCTGTCCCTGACACCTGAATGTGGCCCTGGCGAGGCCCTGCCTGCTCATCTCAGGTGTCTCTGGTTCCCTTTGGCTGCTGCCGAGAATCTGCCAGGGAGGATTAGTTCACTGATGAGGTAGAGGCAGGGCTGGGTTAACCTCTTCGGGTCTCCTCTGACCTGTTCTGTGTGTTTCCTGCACTTTGGAGCCCTGTTGTGCCATCTCCCTGGCAGGAGCTTGGCTGAGGCAGTGCTGGGAGTGTGGTGGATGGAAGGGATGCTGTGCTGAGCAGGGGGATGTGGCATCACATCATCTCTCTGGGCTCTGACTCCGTGTTCCACTCCTGGTTCAGGGCATGGTGTATGTCTGAGCTGTTCCCCTGGGAGCTGCTCCAGCACCTTCTTGTCCTCTTCCTGCTCAGAGGAGATGTTTGGGTCTGTGTCCTTCCGCACAAGGGACACTTAACTCTTCTTCAAGACTTTCCCAGTCCCCCAGATGTGCTTTCCTGCACCCCAAGGGTACAGGCTGCCACTGAGTCCCCCAGTTTGCACCAGTTATTGGGCTGGGTCTCGTTGCCTTGTCTTGGGTTCCTAGTTTCGGGGTGAGACCTGGTTTGTTGGGGTTTTTTGGTGGTTTTATGGTGCCTCACTGTGCTGGAGATGTATCTGTTGGATAAGCCTTCTTATGATTTCTGCCTCAGGAAAACACAATCTGA
This sequence comes from Hylia prasina, assembly GCA_013397195.1. Lineage (NCBI taxonomy): Eukaryota > Metazoa > Chordata > Aves > Passeriformes > Sylviidae > Hylia > Hylia prasina. The sequence goes on from VYXD01013955.1 coordinate 52,426, forward strand.
TTGAAAACAATTGCAACAGGTTATTGTATAATACAACTTCTGGCATTTTTCCCTTTGCTAATAGCTGTGGCATTACAGTCAGTCAATTACTTTTTGTAGTTGCAAGTTGAACCTTCTTTGCTGAGAGGATGGTTTAGAAGTAGATGGTGTCCCTTGGCTGAATGGGAGGAGGTGATTCCTGAGGTGCTGGTATGCCAGGGAGGGGCCTGGCTGGGCAGACCTAAATGCTGGGGTAAATCAGAAAGGGGCAGAGGTGCTTGGGTAGTACCTGTGGTGTGCTGGGTTTGGCTGCTTCACCCGTACCCAGGGTGCTCTCCCGTGGGTGATCTCACCTGTCTCTCCAGATTAATGCTTTTAGTAGTGTCACAGCATCACTGAGGCTGGAAAAGACCATCAGACCGACTCCTACCTTTGACTGACCTCCATCTTGTCAACTAAACTGTAGCACTTAGTGCTGTGATTATTTAATATATTCCAGTATTTCAGTGGAAAATGCCCCTGAATGCCCTGTGCCTGCCACAGGGAGTTCTGGTCCTTCTGACTTGCCCTGTCCCACTGCACAGGCCAGGGTGGAGGCTGTGAGTGCTGGGATTGTGGTCAGGGCCCCTCTCCTCGCACAGCCGTGGTCTGCTGGGCCTCGTGTCGAGTATCAGTGTGGGAGCATCAATCACTTCCCACACCTTCACACCCAGCAGTGGGACGCTAATTGTGGTGTCTTGATTTAATTCTGGCTCGGGATTGCCTTTCTGGGGGCCTGGGTTGGTTTGTTGTTTCACCTGGAGCAGAGATTCCTCCCTGCCCCTGGCCGCATCCCGGCTGTGTGCCGGGGCAGTTGCTGCCCTGGCCCCTCAGAAGGGGACAGCATTCCTCAGTCCTGCTTCAGTGCCTGAGAAGCAGCAGCTGCTGAGCCTTTGGCTGGGAGACAGCTGCTTTGTCTTTGCTGGAATGTATTCCCAACACTTAAGTACTTTTATATATTTGCAGTGCATTCCTCAGGGCCTGATACGGGGTTAAATAGTCGGAAATCCGCCGGTCTGCGTGGGGAGGGCTGCGGGGAGGGCTGTGTCCGGCTGGCAGGGAGCAGCCTGGCTGGCAGGGAGCAGCCTGCTGGGCCGGGCTCCTCCTGGCTCCAGCGTGTGCAGGAGCAAGTGGGGCCACTCCTGTTGGGTGCCCTCAGTGCCCCTGCCCCGCCGGCCCCTCTGTCCTCCTGCTGGGGGCAGGCAAGGAGTGTCCTCTGCTCCCGTGCCCTCTGCCGGGGGTCTGGCTGCAGGCCTGAGTGTGGCTGGCATGTCAGTGGTGTCCCCTCTGAACTGCCACCCTTCAGGTGCTGGTGACCGTGTGCCTGCAGCCAGGGACCTTCACTAGCCTGAGCTGGTTCAGGATCTGGCAGATACTGTGAGGAGTGGAGAAGGAAACGCTTGTGGAGTGGGAGGCAGCTGGGAAGATCTGGTGCTGGCGGGCAGGTGGTCTGTATGCAGTGCCTGAGGTGTTGTCCCACACCTGCCGAGGTGGTCAGACCAAGTCCCGGGTACCTGGCACCTGGCTGGTGGCTGTGGTGCCTTACCTGTGGCACCAGGGTTGTCCCTGGGGCTCAGTAATGGCCACGCTGCTGGAGCTCCAAACTGATGTTTCCACCTTCAGTAGTGTGAGAGCTTGATAACTCAGTTATCCTTACCACATTTTGGTGATTCTTCCTGAATTAAGCTGTTCTGGGAATAACTGTTGCCTTCCTGGTTTCTCTCTGTAGGGAAAGGTGTCTCTTGGGTTTGCTGCACTGGTGCTACCTGGGGGCACTGGGCTCTGCTGAGGAAGCTGTGCAGCCTCTGGAGCTGGCATCCTGCCTGTGCTGCTCAGCCATGGGATACAGGTCTTTCTGGTTCTGTGGCCTCACCTGGGCCATGCTGGCTTTGAGCACAGTGACTTGGAAGTGCCAGGTTTAACCTGAGAGCTGATCAGCTCTTGGGTGTTTTGCTTTGCAGTTGCTACTTCCAGCTCCTCCTGACTCTATCCCAGGCTGGATTCCCCCAGAGATAATGCCACTGGCACAGGTGTTGCAGATCTCTCAGCACACCTGTGAGAGGAGGGGCCCCAGGTCTCTTCACACTTTAGCTCCCCATAGGTGTCTGAGGCAGGCAGGGCAGACTCGTGTCCCAGTGCCTGGCTGTGGAGCATGCAGCAGTCTCTGCTTCCTCCAGGGCCAGGTCCTAAAATGTCAGGCCCATGTTTAACCAGGAAAATGGGAATGAAACACAATGAGCTGGTTTTGCTGCCAGCATTTGATGAGCTGCTGTGTTGCTCTGCTGACGGATGGACAGAGGCCTTCTCCTGCAGTGCAGGGTCCTGTGCATTCATCCGGCCTGAAGACAAACACAGAACTCATCTGGGAGTCCAGCCCATGGTGGCATGGGAAGCAGGCCCTCTTGCTTATGAATCACAAAGAAAATTGTAATAATTTTCCTGCTGCACAGTCTGATCCTGCCTTTAATTAAATATGTGCTGTCCTGCTGGAGGCAGGAACTGTTCTAGCAGGGCTGGACAGGTGGACTTGAAATTCTCTGAAGAGAAATGGGAGGTGAGGAGACTGAGGAGGACCTTAGCATGGGCACTTGCAGGGTTGGAAGGGTTGGCAGATCCTCTGCCTTGGAGCCCCTTGTCTTGTGTTGGAGGACAGCAGGCACTGCTGGGGTGCTTGGTACCTGAGGAAAATCACCTGCTACCAGCACTGCTGGCTCAGGGTTAGTGTCTCAGGGCAGCCTGGGTTATCACAGGTTGTTTTTGAGGAAGAGGAGGTGTCTGAGCCCTGCTCTTTGGGCAGCAGAGCTGGGAACACCATGGGGGTTTTGGCTGCAGAAGCAGAGACTCTGTGTCCCATTCCAGAGCCAAGATGGTGTTTGTGATGCAGACCCCATTCCTGATCTCCAGCTGTATAAACTGTCACCACCTGGTTTCAGAGCCATTGGCCTGAGTGTGAGATTGTTGTGGCTCTGTGGTTGAGCTGGTGCCTGACTCCTCTTCCCCTGACATGTGTCCTGCTCCCCTCCAGAAGTGCTGCTCTTTGTCACCTGGAGAGATTCTGAGGTGTTGCACTGAAACCTGCCCAAAGCCTGCTTGGCTGAGGGGAAGAATGTCCCCACAGCCTGTGGTGGCATTGGGCAGCCACCCTCTTGTGTCTGCTGTTGGCAGGAGGGGTCCTGGGGCCCAGGCAGCTGCGCCAGCTGTCCACGCTGAGGACAGCACAGCTCCTTCTCCACAGAAACTGGTAGAGGAGCCTGGGTGTCTGTCTGTCCTCCTCTCTCCATCTTGACATGTGGAGATGGCTCTCCTCCAGGTACAGGTGGGAACATGTGGGCTGGCCCTCCAAGGAGAGCATGAGGTGATGCTGGGGAACAAAGGCTCCCTCATGTCCTAGGTCCCTTCCCATGGCATGATGAGATTAGGCACCAGGTGAAGGGGAGAGCTGGAGCTTAGCCTTGGGTAGGCCAGAAACTCTTTATTACAGCCTCAGGAAAACAAAGGTTTGGAAAACAATCACAATGGTGACCTGGGAGGGGGAGATCACTCTGCATGCAGACACGGTTGGTGTTTTCCAGGTCCCAGGCTCAGCACCCAAACACTTCCTCTCTGTCCTTGGCAGTGAAGATGCATCTCCTGCAGGTGGGACAGGAGCTGTGGCACACAGGGGTTGTGTGCCATTGTGTGCCATTGTGTGCCATTGTGTTGCCATTATGTGGGTGGGCACAGGGCTCTGTGGATGCTGCAGGTCGCAGACACCAGCAGTGGCTCTGGTGGATCTGTGTCCCTGAGCCTGCCATGCACCATCACTCTGCCCAGATTGTTCCAGGGCTGCAGCCCATTCCCCCCTCGTGCCTGAGCAGCAGGAGCAGCTCCCCCAGCCCGCTGTACCAGCATGGGGGTGGCTGTGGTGACCCAGCCCTGTCAGCCCCTGAGCCAGGCTGCCTCTCTGCCCCTGATCCTGGCTGGGCAATGGGTGACTTTCCAGGCCTGCCCTGGGGATTTTGCAGTTTCTGGGAAACGGCATAGCTGAGTGGTGGCTCAGAGGGTTTGTCCTGAGCCTTTTATCCATTGTCCTTTTCCCTTTTTTTCCTTTTCCACCTCTTGGTCTGACTGAATAAGTGAGCGGGGGGCGGACCAAGGGTCTGCCAAGCATCACGCTGCAGCGGGAGGGAGACGTGGGGGTGGTGTCTGAATTCCTGGCATCACTGGACACTGTGGTTCTCTTAGATCACCTATCAGCTCCAGCAACCCTTAGTTCGTGTCCTGGGGCTCTGCTGCAGCCTCAGCACTATTGCTGGGAGCTCCATAGACATGAACACAGGCGTGTCACATGAACTGGAGAAACACAACTTGAAGGCTTAGTCTTGGCAGAGAGGGGCAAAACCTGCTCCAAATGGCTCCTTAAAGACAGAGAGTGGCCTTTAGAAGGCCCTTTGAGACTCTGGTGTGTGTATACATGTCACATGTGACTCTGCTGTGTGTACACGTGTGACTGCTGTGTGTATGTCACAAGACATTGCTGTGTATGCACATACTGCCCTGGGTAATGTGCTGTAGCTAGCTGACCTTTTGCTGAGCAGAGGTTGGACTGCCTGGTCTTAACAGGTCCCTTCCAACCTCAGCCCTTCCACAGATCTGCTGGACCTGCCTCTGTCCCTTCCAGCCCTCCGTGGATCTGTGTGGATCTCTGTGATGCAGACTGCCTTTTGGAGTGAGCTGCTGTACCTCACGGTCCATTCACCTGCACCTTTGCAGTTTCGAAGCTGTCAGCTCTCAGAACATCCCCTGCCTTCTGTACTGGTGTCTGCAGGGCCTGGGATGCCTGCCTGGTGCTGCTCCAGGCGTGAGGACAGGTGCAGTTCTCTTGGGCAGGGCAGGAGGTGGCTGGTGCAGCCAGGATTGGGGCAGGACAGTTGTTTCCCCATGCAGTGAATGAGGAAGGGGTGCAGGGGTCCCGCTGTCCCTGCTCAGGAGAGGGTCATCTCCTTCTCCTAATGCTGGGCAGTGCCTCCTCCAGTGCCACCCATCCGTGCTGCTGGAGACCCATCACGACACGCTGGGGTTAGGAGGGCAGAAGCTCATTCCTGGGTCGGGTGAGCATCTCCTTCCTTCTTGGAGCTCTCTGCTTTGCTGTGGACCTGGAGCTGTGCCCTGACCTGGCTGAAGTGCCAGCACACCTCGTGATTCCTGAGCTCCCCAGGGTCAGGGACTTTGGTGCTTGTGCCTCTTGCTGGCTGAAAAGCTCTGTCAGTGGGTGTTGGGCATCCTTGTGTTGTCAGGGAGAATCATATCCAGGGTCAGCCCTGGGTGCCTGAGGCTCTGGACTGCCCCACTGCCCAGGAGTTCCACTCCTCAGCAGGAGCCAAAGGTGAATCTGCCTGTGTTTGCTGCTACGGGTGTGTCTGGTTTCATAAACCTGCTGAGCCTGTTACTGTTTCTCTGGGTAACCTGGAATCCAACCAGGGTGTGCAGTGTGGGAATGTTCTGGGGCAGGACTGACCTCCCCACCCAGGGTGAGCCTGGTGTGGCCAGCCTGGCTCTGCTTGGCTGCTGCAGGGTCTCACTTGGAGGGGGTCATTGTAGGGATGGTGGCAGCTGTGGCAGTGTGATCCTGCTGTCACCACTGGGTATTTTTCGTTAATAAACTGGTGCTAAATGCAGTGCTCCGAAGAGGCTCACTAATAATTGCATGGGCCTTTCATCCTTTCTCACTCCTGCATGGATCAGCCAGTGGGAACAAGTCCGGAGGAGGCCACAGAGATGATTAGAAGGCTGGAGCACCTCTCCAGTGATGAAAGGCTGAGAGACTTGGGATTGTTCAGCTGGGAGAAGAGAAGGCTCTGAGGAAACCTTAGTGCAGGCTTTCAGTACCTACAGGGGCTCTAGGAAAGCTGGAGAGGGGCTTTCCCCCAGGGCTTGGGGTGACAGCACGAGGGGAAATGACTTCCCACTGCCAGAGGGCAGGGCTGGATGGGATACTGGGAAGGAATCCTTTCCTGTCAGGGTGGGGAGGCCCTGGCACAGGGTGCCCAGAGAAGCTGTGGCTGCCCCATCTCTGGAAGTGTCCAAGGCCAGGTTGGATGTGGCTTGGAGCAGCCTGGGATACTGGAAGGTGTCCCTGCTCAGGGAGTGGGACTGGCTGGCCTTGAGGGTCCCTTTCTACCCAAACTTTTATATGGTTTGGTATCCCAAAACTGCCACCACATAACTTCCAGTCAAAACAGAATTCAGCACCGAAAACCCAGTACCAGATGTCTCCCTTCTCCAGTTAGGGGGGAAAAAAAGCCTCTCTGTGACAAGGACAGTATGCAAAAAGGAAGAGACAGGTTGGTAGAGGGGAGCTGTGTGACCTGTGGTTGTGTACTGATTGTGGGGTGTCACTGGGCAGGGTTTGGCTCATGAGTGGCTCCCCAAATTCTGCTGGTTCCACCTCCTGGGGGATAGTGGCCACACTCAGTGTTTGACTGGCAGCAGCAACAAGGGGTGTTTGAGAAGTTGTGTTGGTTTCTGCAGAGGCCAATACAACAAATATCCTCTGTGAGGATAATTACTTGGTGGAGCCAGGGCCCAGAGGAGTTTTGGGCCATCCCCCATGGTTGGAGCTGTGACCAGACAAAGCCTGAGCAACCTGCTCTGGCCTCCTCCTGATCCTGTCTTGGGCAGGGGGTTGGACTGGAGATCTCCCAAGTACCTTCCAACATGAATTATTTCATGGATTTATGATAAAGGTCTGCGATATACAAAGGATTGGAAGGATATTGCATCAGATTATATTTCAGTCCCTTTTGACTGAAAAATCCATGGGTCTAGGTTGCCTTTTTTCATGTTTTTTGAAGATTGAAGTAACTGAATTCTGTGTCAGAACTTTGCAAAAACCCTTGAATGTGTTTGCCTGCATTTGGCTCTCAAGGAGCTGCTGAGGGAGGATGTTACATCTGAAAACCTGCTGCAGAGCCTGGTTTTTCACAGTTTTCTGCCTCTTTTTCTGCAATGTTGTAATTTTTGTGGAGCATTTCTTATCTTTTGGTTCTTGACAAGCTCATTATACCTGTCCCTATTAATGACAATTTAATATATTTCCGGTGGGTTGCACTGTGGCTGCTCCACTCTGGGCATTGTAAGAGTTTTTGTCCCTGAATTTGAGTTGTAGGACAGTTTTGTAGCTGTTTTCTGCCTTATCTAGCCCATGAGTACTCCCATGCCTCAGCAGAGACTATCTTTGTAATGCATCCCCAGTTACACCCAACTGCTATTACGTTGGTGCCCCCCCAGTCTTCAGCTTTTTTTTGTTAATGATAATCTTCATTACACTCTAAGCTGCTGAAATCCCATGTGCTGGAATCTTCCTGTGCTGGTTCTGGATTCCTGTGTGCTGGAATGTTTCTCTGCTGGTCCTTGTGGGCTTTGGGCTTCTGGGCTGCCAGGAAACGGAGAGATTTGGCTTACCTTTTTTTCTTCTTCAAACTTCTCTTTTTAATCTACTCTGAGTCCAGTTTGGACACTGAGGGATCTGGGTAGGGCAGATTTGGTGGCGTTTTATTTTGTAAATCAGAAAATGTTGAAGTTGGGGGAGTTTCTGTTTATTGGAGATGTTCAGTGTGGTGCCAAATCCAGGGGTTTGGTTTGTCAGCTCTGGGAGTTGGGGTAAATCTGGGACACTTTGATTAGCAAAAAGGATAATTGCCAGTCTCCAGAGACATGTAATCAAGGTTTCACTCTTAGTTCTAGTAACAGTTTTTAAATCACTTTGTTCTCATTTTCAAGTGTCACAAGTGAATCTCCTGTGCAGCCTTTGCTTTGGGTTGTTGGGCTGAGCTGAAGCCCTCAGCTCACAGAATACTGAGCTGGAAATGACATGGAATTCGTGTCAGAGACAGCGTTTGCAGCTCTTGGTCACATCTTCTTGCCCTCTTTTTTTTGGCAAATATAAACCCGAATTCAGGCATGAAAACACTGTAGTTCTCACGTTTGTTTTTTCTGGCTATCACTGGTGGCTGTTGGCTGGCTTTACTTTTGTCACATCTAAATATTTTATTCAGGTCCAGTGTAACTGATGGGGCCGAGTGGGACGTAGCACTTGTGTCCTCCTGCAGTTCTGCCCATGGGCTGTGCCCAGCCCTGGCAGCACCTGGGGGTTCAGAAACCTTTTCATTTTCTTTTTAAGAAAAGAGAAGAGGCTGGGAGCTGCTGTACCACACACAGCCTGGGTTTATTCCTGTGTGCTCTAAATGTCATTTGGAAGTGTGGACATGTCTGAGGGTACCTGTACCCTTAGGCAGGAGTGCTGTAGCCTGGGCTGTGGATGTTCAGTCCCTGTGGTTATTTTCCAGTGTGCAGACTCTGGCAGGTCAGCACGATGTCTTGCCTGGAATTTCCTTGCATTCTAAAATTAGGAGGAGGCTCTAGGAAACAATAGCAAATCAAGTCTCTAGTCTCCTGCTCCCCTGAATCTTTGTTGTCATTTAGACTTTCACCCACTTCCTTTTCACCGAGCTGGTCTGCATTAGATAAACAGAGTTAAACAGAGCCAGTGATGGCCAGTGGTGAGAGAGGTTATTTTTAAATTTATTTACTCATTATGCAATTATGACGGTCCTTTAGGACACCAGCAGTGTGAATTTCCTATCAGTGCTGCTCATCCCTGTTCCCCTCCCATGTGCAGAGTGCTGTGCTGTGGTTTGGTGCCCTGTGGACACACACTTGTGCCCAGCAGCGTGTCCTGGCTGGGGCTGGGGAGCTGCAGAGACGTGGATCTGTGCAGAAACCCCTCCAGGTGCACCACAGACCCCCGGGCTGTCACTGCAGCAGGGCTGAGCAGCTCACCTGTGCTCTGTGCATCTTCTCAGGGTTATGTTTGCTCCACCTTTCCATCCGCTCCCTCCCTTGTCTGCTCTGTGCTCTCGTTTTCAGCGCTGTGGGGGTCCTGAAGGAGCCCACACCTGAAGGTACCCTGCAGGTGTTCCTGGGGAGGTCTGTCCCAGCAGCTCTTGTGCAGGTGGATATCTGAAAAGACACCTGAAGAGGGAGGTTCAGAGTTCACCCTGGTTTGATCCCTCTCAGTGTGTGCTGCAGGAGCAGCCCTGACTTTGGCCGTGTTTTGCAAGCTGTGGATGATCCCAGGGTTGCCTCTCCTGTGCTGCTGGGACCCCCTCCTGCCTCTGCCGAGGACAAACACGGGGTGATGTAATTTAGAAATGGCCTGTGCATGTCACAGACCTCAGTTTGTTCTTGGTCACTTCTTAACGTTTTCTGCAGTGGCCCCGCATTGTTGTTTGTTATTCCCAGTAGTCTGAAACAATCCAGGAAATGCAGCAAACACCCCAGCCCTGGTTCCCATCCTGTCCAGGATCTGACCTCTGGCAATGGTTAGAATCAGCTGCAGTATGTGGTCAGTTGATAATTACAGTACACTGTGTTTACTGAACTCACTGGGGCTGGTGGTGTCTTGAGGAGTGGTTGGTGGATCCTGGAATTTGCCATTTGCAGCTGCTGGACTTCTGGGAGCCCCAAGGGGTGTGTGACAAAGTCAGCTGTTGTGAGGGCCCTTCCAGTCACCATTCCTGTGGTTGTGGTGTTTCTAGAAAAGAAATTTTGTGCCTTCTCTAGTTCTGTGTTAACCTGGGACCGTGCTGACAGCTCACCTCTGCCTTTTCCACCTGGCACAAGGGGCACAAATGGTGGTGTGGGGACCTGCCACTGATGTCCTGACCAAGCATCCCATACAGCAGGTGTGTGCAGCAGCAGGGACAGGTCTTTGGGCTGGTAGTCTCCTTGTGTTTCTCCTTTGCTGGCTCTTCTGGAGCAGCCCCACAAGCCCAAGTGTCTGCTGCAAGCTGCTTTAGAGTGACTTCCCTGTGGTGCTGGACTTCAGAGCCTGTAGGAAACAGTGAATGTCTAATTTGTATCCTGTGCAGGAGGGAGGAGAGCAGTGGGGTAACAGATGCTAAATGAACCATCGACCTAAACTCATTTATGCCTTTTTTCTTTTGCCCTCATCCCTTGCAGCCCTTCCTGGGGATTCTGGTTCTTGCAGTGAGTGCCCCGTGAGGGCCTGGCTGGGATGGGGGTGGTGGGAGCAGGCAGGTGCCTCAGGGGTGGATGCTCAGGCTTCTCCTGAAGCCAGGAGATGGGTTTCCCCAGAACTGCTGCTGACCCAGTTTGTGCTGCTCCTGTCACAGCCTTTCTTCAGGCTTCTGAACCTGCGCAAGCTGGGCCTGAGCGACAATGAGATCCAGAGGCTTCCCCCCGAGGTGGCCAACTTCATGCAGCTGGTGGAGCTGGACATCTCCCGCAACGGTAAGGCCGGAGCTGGGCAGGAGCAGGTGCACCTGCAGTGTTCCCTGTGCCCTCGTGTTCAGGAGAGGCAGTGCCTGTCCTCACCCTGTGGAGCCATCCCTCAGGGCTCCTCAGCTCTGACAGTGTGTTGTGTTACCATGTCTCAGGCTGCCACCACTACCTGCTGTCCCATTTCCTCAAGCCTCTTCTGTTCTTTCACCTATTTTTTCCAGACATTCCAGAAATTCCTGAAAGCATCAAATTCTGCAAATCCCTGGAAATCGCAGACTTCAGTGGGAATCCTCTCTCCAGGTAGGAAGGCATATGCAACCCATTAGTCCAGCTGAGAAGGAGAACTGAAATTGCACATTCTCCCTGTTTTTCTCTGATCCCTGGTTTTCTCTGATCTTCATCTTGTAATTGTGTCCCTGTGAAGCCAAGGCCTGGGATTGTCCTGCCTCTTCCAAAGCTGCAGGTGTCTGCTCTCCTGGCAGGTGGAATGAAAGCTTGGTGTTGGGAGGAGCTGGTGTGCTCCATGCTCGGAGCCTGTGGCTGCAAATGATGAGCTGTTGTTGTGTCAGCAGTGAGGACTTCTGTCCCCTTGCAATGAGTTTGTCGTTCCCTTTGCACTGGTCACGTTCCAGAATGGATATGGGCTTGTGCTGCAAAGAAGAAAAAGCCTGCATGCCATCCTCTGCACCACAGAGCTCCTTTAGGGCCCCACTCTCAGCCCTTTTTTGCCCCCTCTTAGCCCCTTTTCCACCTGTCTCTTACTCAGAACTGAGGACAGCCATGCTTTGAACCCTGTGTTTGGTTGTTTCCCTCTTACCTCAGTGCCCAGAGCTGTGCCCAAGTAGGAACCTCTGACTTGTCTTTGGGTACTCTGTCTCTGGAGCTTTTACCAGATAAAGCTGGAATTCTGTGTGGCTCCCCTGCCTTGGTGAGCCGTGTTTTCAGGCACTCTTGTCTTGCTGCTGGGGTCCCTGCAGGTGCCAGTCTGGCCCCAGGTGTCCAGTTCCCTTTGTGCTCAGGGCAGGTGCTGTCAAGGTTTAGGCACATTTAACTCTGCTTCCTCTCCTGGTCCTGGGCACTGCTGGAATGGAACAAGCTTCCTGTTGGTGACAATCCCACAGGAATGACCAGCACTTCTGCACCAGGTTATTTGTCAGAGCTTTTTCTGGCTCAGAGTTCAGATGAGTTGAGGGGTGGGTGGTAAGGGGGCTCTACAAGCTGCCTGTGGAAGAAGAGGAATTTCCTCTTTCAGGGTTTTTCCCTGTACTGTCACACCTTGGGTCTGTGGTGATGGTGCTTGTTCCTGGGGAATGCTGCAGTGTCATCTGCAGAGATATCCTTTGGTGGGCACTTGGAATGCTTGGGAGCCCTCCTTTCTTCCAAGTGTAGTGATCCCATGGCATGGTTTAGTCTGGGATTTGTGCTCAAGTGCTGTGGAACTGAGTTTGCAAACCTGGACAGGTAATGTCTGGTGCAAGGGGGTTTGTGGTCTTGGAAGCAGAACTTGTCCTGGATCAACAGCCAGGGTTGGTGATGGTTCCTTTCCACACGTTGATGCCAGTTGGGATGAGATTGGCTTTGGCGGGATTTAAGTATTTTGGGGGATTCTGTGCTTTGTACACAGGATTAATGGAGTTCTGTTCATGTTCTCACAGGCTTCCTGAGGGCTTCACCCAGCTCCGAAGCCTGGGCCACTTGGCCTTGAACGATGTGTCCCTGCAGAGCCTCCCCACTGACATTGGGAAGTGAGTATGGCCAGGAGGGGGCTGGGATGGGGACACCTCGCTGGTGGGACGAGGACAGTGGCAGGACCTGGAGGGAGAAGCCAGGTGCAGCTTTGCCCTGGTGCTGAAGTGCTGTGTGAGCAGCTCTGAGCCTTGGTTTGTTAAAAGACCTTCCTACAAAGGTTCCTGTCCTGGTCCCAGCTGCTTCTCCTGCTGTGACTTGTGGCACAGCAAGGATTGATCCTGTCTTCTCAAATCCTGTCTTTCCCTATGCTCCGAGTGCCCATTTGCCCCTTTCCAGGCAGGTGTGGGCTGCCTGATGATGTTTGATTCAGATTTATGCTACTGGCAAATGGTCTCATGGGGTACAGTGCCTCTCCCATGGGATTTGGCTTTCCAGATGTGAGGGATTTTACCTTTTTGGGCAGACAGGCCTGTTGTGACAGCGTGTTCCTTGTCCTGAGTGTGGGCATAGCATTGTTCCTTGTGACTGCAGCAAGCACTCCTGTCCACCAAAGCCATTTACATCCGTGTTGTTTCTGTTCCTCCATCCACGTGTGCACATTCATGCATTGCACAGGACATGAGGGGTGGTTCCCAGGGAAGGGAGATGTGCAGCCCCTTGCATCCCTGAAGCCCTGTCCAGTGAACCTGGCTTTCTTGCTCCCTTTTCTCTTGCAGTCTGGCAAACCTGGTGACTTTGGAGCTACGTGAGAACCTGCTAAAGACTCTCCCCACGTGAGTGTCTGTCTGGGGGCTGCAGGAGTCTCCTGCCTGATCACTCTTGCTGCTTCCTCAGGGACCAGTGCAGGCACCATCACTTGGCTTGGGAGGGCTCAGGCTGGGCATAAACAGGCTGCATCTTGCTGGATTTCTATAAACTGGGGCAAGGAGGGAGAGGATGGTGCAGGGCTGGAGAGCAGCAGAGGGTGTTCAGAGCCTGTACTCAGCCTGTGTAAGGATTGATTTGGAATGGACAGGGTTCCCAAAAAAAGCTGCTGGAAATAGTGAGAACCATTTTTCCTGAAGAGGTGGAGCAGGCAATGGATTCTTTTGGAAAGAAAGAGAAAACCATGGATGGGGTGTAGGAGAAGCTCTGTGTGCAGTGAGGTGCAGGATTTGAAGAGCAGCAGAGTACAGCTGAAGGGCCTCTTTGGCTTCTGACATCTGTTTTGTTGGAAATCCCTCTGGTTGTTCTGGATGGGATAACTGCCTTCCCTGCAGCAGACAAAACATAAGCCAGCAAGGGAGAAGAGGTAAGTGTTGTTCCACACCCTGGAGTTAGGGATAGGGATGAGTTCCTGGCAGGGAACATGATTGGTAATGCTCTCAGGTGGATGGACGTGGAGAACTCTCCAGTTGCCACTCTAGTCTTTGCTTTGGCCTATCAGAGTTTGTTGAGTTTTCTACTGTCCATCAGCTCTGTCAGCTTGTCTCCTGCCTGCTTATGCATCCCACTGATGATTCCCCCAGCTTTCCTTGGATGCCATTGGAAGGGATTCTGCCCAGCTCCTTTTTGAACAGCAGTTGTTTTAGGGCCACATGAAATCCTCAGTGAAGGTGTGATGTGTGCAGCTGTGGTCACCTGTCCCCAGAGCTCTCTTACTGTTCCTGGCAGGAGCTCAGTTTGTCTGCTGGCACCTCCCCCCATGGTTACACCCTGTGGAAGCACAGATCAGAATCACACAATCACCTTGTCTAGTGCCAGTCAGCAGATCTCTTCTGCACAGCAGTGACCCTGTCACAGAAAGGTGATAGGAGGGGGCAGCTGAGATGGTCCCATGTGGAGTATCACCACAGATATGAGAGTTAAAGCTCCTTATCATGGAACCCCAGGATGGTCTGAGTTGGAAAGGACCTGAAAGCTCATCATGTTCCAGCCCATTGCCTTGGCAGGGACACCTTCCACTGGACCAGGTTGCTCCAAGCCTCATCCAGCTTGGCCTTGAACACTTATTCCAGACTGAGAACTGTCAAGCAGGAGGAGTTTGGGTCCTGGCGTTGGGCTGCTCTTCTGTCTGTTCCTGTGCTGGGTGTTGATACAGGCAGGTACCACAGCTGGGTCACACCGTGTCAGCAAAGAGGTGCAGTAGCTTCATCCAGGATTGGGATTGCAAACTGCAGGGAAGACAGTCCCCATAGCTTTTCACCATCTCAGAACTACCAAGTCTCTGGAGTCCTGAGAATTCAGTCTGTGACCACAGCCCTTGGGGTTTTGTGGAGATCTCTCTCTCCCGCTGCTCCCATGTTGCCCTTTGGTAGTTCTGGGTGCCATCCAGCATGACACCTGTAGTGTGCTGTGACGTTTGGGTGTTTTTCACTGGAAGGTTAATCCAGGCTTGTTACTCATTCTGTAATGCAAATTCAGTTGCTTTTCATTTTTCCCCAGTTCCCCAAATTCTATTTTGGGATGATTTCCAAAAATAGAACATGGATCTTGAGGCCAGGGTAGTTCTGGTCAGATGTATCAGTCAAGTACAAGATAGCAGTCGATGGCCAAAACCATGTCAGAGATACTGTGGGGTTCTCTGCCCAAGGCTCTGGTACTTTGGCTGCACCTTGTGTTTAAGAACAGCTGTAAATGAGATCAGGTGACCTTGCCAAAGACGAGAATTACTTAAGTGAAAAATGGCTGGTGCTCGTTCCCAGGATTCCTGGGCCCAGGGCTTCAACGCAGAATTTGGGGCAGCATAATGCATCAGCGTCCTTTTGGTATTTTTGTTGTAGAGCGTGAAAGATCCAGCTTGCAGTGACCTTTGTTTGCCAAAATTGCATTTCACTGGTCATTCCTGGGATATTGACTGAGTTCTGAAATGGCTCAGCTTGTACAGCTGGTGGTCACCCCTCATTTCTCCCACGCAGATGTGATGCAGCCAGAGACTTGGGAACAGCAGCTCTCGTGTATTCCAATGGAATAGTGGAGGGGGATCTCTACTGAGACCTTCTGCCAGATGTCACCAATGTGGATTCCACAGCTCACTAGTTCCTATTTGGGAATTCAACCTGTGAAGCTGCAAAGGGACAGTCAAGGCTGAATCACCTTCAGAGGAGTTAGAGTTGATGTGCATTTGTGGTGAAGGAGTGCTGTGCAACAGGATCCTTGAGATGAAACTGTTGATAAACCTTTGCTGGAGTTTATCTCAAAATCCACCACTGCATGCAGTAGGAAATTAATTTTCTTGTGAACCCAGATGTTTTTACAGCCTGGTCCAGGCAAGACAGCTCCCTTTTATTGCAGCCCCCAACAGCCTTGCTTTGGGTGGCCTTGAGAGGCGAACCTGTTTCCAGAGAAATGCAGGGATTTCTCTATTGGAATGGTTCCCTAAGAAGAGAACAAAGCTGTTCCCTGCTGGGGGAGTGGGCAGGGCTGGCAGCTCCACCCTGGCACACAGTGAGGGGCAGCAGTCCTCCGGGGATGTGGAGTTGGTGGGTCAGACTCAGCTGTGAGGACAAATGAGCACCTGGGCCATGTCATGAGAACCCACCCCTGGGTTTTGTGGGACTGGAGGCCTTGTGCACCCCCAGGTGTGGTGTATGGGGTGCTCGGGGCACGTCCGTGGGCGTGGACAGGTCCTGGTGTGGACAGGCTGCAGGTCCTGTGCAGTGTCGTCATCGTGAGCTTGTGTCTGTGCACGGTCACCTCACCTGGGACATCAGGCCACTGTTGTCTTCCCTTCCTCGTCAGTAGCTCGAGCATCCTGTCTGGGGAAACTGAGGCTGTTGGATTTGTCATTGCACCCTGTCCCTGCAGCTGTGCTCCCCTTGCCCCCCAAACATGTCTTGTCCTCTGCTGAGTACCTCCTGTTGCTGTCAGTCCGTGCCCAGGGCCTGTCCTTGCTGCAGAGCAGGCAGCCACGTGAAGGTGTGGCCGGTCATCCGTTATGGTTTTAATCAAAGGCTATATCATGCTGGGAGGGGAGGAGGCAAACTGGTACCAGTGGCACTGGGACTGCTGGTGCCTCTGAACCCAGTTCCCTGGGGCAAACAGTCTGGCTTGGGCAAGGGACCAGCTCTACAAACTGTGGGGCTCAGAGGGACCGTGAGAAGGGTCAGGATTGCCCCACCTGCTTTAGGAGTTAGTAGGGATCATGTGATTTGTGCAATGTGTGTCCCAGATGCTAACCTTCTGCTCTTTATTTCTTGTTTTACCTCTCTGTCCCCTGTGCCTTGCAGTTCACTCTCCTTCCTTGTCAAGTTAGAGCAGTTGGATCTCGGTGGCAATGACCTGGAAGTCCTGGTAGGTGAGGGCTGGTGGGGAGGGATTTGGGTGGTTGGTCTGTGCAAACAAGTGGGTTTCCACCTCAAATGCAGAGAAATAGACCCTCAAGTTATTTGGGGAGATTCTGATCTGCCCAGCGTGGCCCAGTCATCATTCCCAGATGAATTTTCTCTCCATATGTCAGTCCTTGTGTCTTGTGTCTGGCTGGCCTCACACACTGCCTGCTCTGTCCTTTCCAGGCTCTGGGATGGTAATTCTTTCTGTCTGGCTGCCAAGGATCTTTCCTTTCCAGCAAGACTCTGGTGCTTCCCTTCTCTGTCCTGCACTGCCCCCAGCTGTTGTTCTTCTCATCCAGCTTCCAGCCTTTCTCCTTTCTGATATGATTTCTGCACCACAGAGTGCTGGGCCATTCCATGTTGTCCATGGCAGTGAGGGCAGCCCAGTGTGGGGGCTCTCTCCATGGAGGGCACAGTCTCAGAATTCAGGTTATCCAGGCATGTGGGGACACCCCGTGATATTCTGTAACTTTGCAGTTGTGGATTAAGCTATTACTGGATCTTACTCATGTTCTGGAATGGGTTTGGGCAGCAACCCATCAAAGCTGGGAGTAAAAGGGGTTCATGCAGCTTAGCTGTGCACAGGCTGAACTCACCTGTGAGAACAGGTGTGTGACACTTGAGCCGTGCTCTAGTGGAGCAAACTCCAAACCCAAATGCTGATTGCTTGGGTGGGCTGTGGGATGTGAACATGTGTCTGTCACAGCTGATGGTGCCATGGGGTCATGTTGAGTTGGCCAGTGGTACCCAAATGTTTATTGTCATGTCTGAGAGGAAGAAGACGCATTTCTTCTCTAAGTTCAGAATTTCCAACCCCCTGGAATCATGGAATTTAGGTTGGAAAAACCATCTGAGACCATTGAATTCAACCACTCTCCCAGCACTTGCCCACGCCACCGCTAACCCATGTTAGTGCCACATCTGTGTGGATGAAGTGCCACATCCACAGCTGTTAAGTCACCCCAGGGGTGGGGACTCCACCTCTGCCCAGGCCTTTCTGGGAAGGAATTTTCCCAATATCCAACCTAAACCTTCCATGGCACAACTTGAGACCATTTGCCTTTGTCCTGTCCCTTGTTCCCTGAGAGCAGAGCCTGATCCCCACCTGGCTCTGTCCTCCTGTCAGGGAGCTGCAGAAAGCAAAATCTCCCCCGAGCCTCCCTTTGCCCCACCTCGCTCAGCTGCTCTCCCTCAGAACTGTGCTGCTGGTTTAGTTCTTGCCTTGCCTGCTGCCACAGTCCTGCTGTTGCTGTCGGTGTTTCCCGTTGACGCTCCTGCAGCCAGGGGCCAGCGCAGGCATTCCCAGACACGTGTGCTCCTATCTTGGATGGTCTGGGAGGGGGGAAAGGCAGAACAGCGCCTGGCTTTGCAGAGGGTGGTGTATTAGCAGCATCCTCAAGCACTTCTCCCTGTCCCTGGAAGGGACTGATGTCATCAGTGTCCTGTCTCCTGCAGCCGGACACGCTGGGCGCGCTCCCGAACCTGCGCGAGCTTTGGCTGGACCGGAACCAGCTCTCGGCCCTGCCGCCGGTGAGTGTCTGCTCGGAGCACCCACCCCTCTGCCCTGCCCCAGAGTTCCCTCGAGCCATGGGGTCTCCTCTCTGATGCAGGAGCTGGGCAACCTCCGCCGCCTGGTCTGTCTGGATGTGTCTGAGAACAAGCTGGAGCAGTTGCCCAACGAGGTCAGCGGGCTGGTGGCACTGACGGACCTGCTGCTGTCACAGAACCTGCTGGAATGCATTCCGGACGGGATCGGTGAGTACTGTCGGACGGGGAGCGCTGCAGGACTTGGCTTCCTTGGCAGTGCTCCTGGAGGAGCTTCAGGAAAGTGTCTGTGGCAGGGAATCAGGGATTCGTGTGCAGCCATCGAGGGCAGAAGCAGGGGGTGGTACAGGTGAGCAGGAGAGTTCAGGTGGTTCATCTGCATCAGGTGTGTGTGAGGCCTGTGAACAGGCCTGGTGGGAGGAAAGGCAGAGCCCACGTGGCTGGGTTGTGTGATCCTTGATGGGATCACAGCCAGGTGAGTGTAGAACAGCATCCTTCTCTCTGGCACAGCTCACGCCTAACTTGTCACCCTGGCCAGGTCAGCTGAAGCAGCTCTCCATCCTCAAGGTGGACCAGAACCGGCTGACAGACATGACAGAGTCGATTGGGGACTGTGAGAATCTGTCTGAGCTCATCCTGACTGAGAACATGCTGACAGTGAGTACACAGCAGCCAGCTGCCTTGCCCGTGCTGTTCATTGCAGCAAGCTGCAGGGATCTCTTCCCATCTTCTGCCCTCCGAGCTGAATTCCTGAGCATGTTCTACACAGTTTCACCAAGTTTACAGATGTTTGGAAGCTGCTTTCTCTCACTGATTTTTTTCCCCTAAAACATTCTCTGGGATAGCTGGGATTGCCCATCCCAAAGACCACATCACAGGCTGCATTGGTGAGGGGTTTGGGATAGTGTGATTGAAAATGGCCCTGCTCCAAACTGCCTGTGATTTGGTTGGTAAAACGTAAGGGTTGGGAATGGGCAGATAAACAGAAGGAAAGTCTTGACCGGTGGTGGTTGGAGTGTGCTGTGTTGAGGGGTTGGCATGGGTCAGTCTATGAGCTTGAGGGAAAACCTGTCCCAGAGATGTCCCAGGAACGTTATCCCAAATGCTTCTGTTGGGATGGAAGGCAGCTTGATTGCTAAACCGAGGGCTTTGTGCCTTTTACCTGTGCTGCCCTTTCCTCTTGCAACCACTGACTCGGCTCCTTCCCAGGCCTTGCCCAAATCCCTGGGCAAGCTGGCCAAGCTGACGAACCTGAACGTGGACCGGAACCGGCTGACAGCACTGCCAGCAGAGATTGGAGGCTGTGCCAACCTCAATGTCCTGTCCCTGCGGGACAACCGCCTGGCCCTGCTGCCCCCTGAGCTGGCCAACACCACCGAGCTCCACGTCCTGGATGTGGCTGGGAACAGGTGAGCAGCAGGAAGGTGACAGGCTGGGAGGCTGCTGGCAGGGACACGCTGGACCTGTGTGGATCCCAGGATCCACGGTGTGGAAAAGCCCAGGATGGTTGCTGAGGGCTTGAGCTTTGCCTGTGAACCCCTTCTCTGTGTCACCCAAACACAGGGCAGAGGTAAGGCAGAAGTGTGAGGGCGTTTTATCATGTATGAAACAGGGATCAGGGGAGATCCCTGGTCACTGGCTTCCTTTCCTTCCTGCAGATTTTGTGGGTTTGTGTCATTAGTCCGGGGTGGTCGGTGCCAAAGCCTCGTCCATGGTGTGTAGGTGCCTGGGAGCTCTTCTGGAAGGTCCTGTAGTTCTGTTCACTGGGGCTGGTACTTCTGGGAGCAGTTGAACACCAACCAGAGGTTCTGTGGGGAACATTCTATACACTGGTCTGTGAGAGCATTGATTTTCTGTTTCTAAACCCCTCCACACTGCTGGAGGCAGTTGTCTTCTGCTAAAGGCTGGTGAGGATGGGGTATTGGAGCCCAGTCCACAGCCATGGATAAAATCAGCTGTTCCAGTGGGCAGGACTGAGGGATCCACAGCAGCTTGGCTCTGTCCCTCTCTGTTCAGGTGGGGCATCTGGAGCTGAGGTGAAGCTCCTTCCTGACCAGGTAAGTTTAACGAGGAGTTGTTGTTCTCTTTTGCAGGCTGCAGAACTTGCCCTTTGCTTTGACAAATCTTAATCTGAAAGCCCTGTGGCTGGCAGAAAACCAGTCACAGCCCATGCTGAAATTCCAGACCGAGGATGATGAGAAAACAGGAGAAAAGGTTCTCACTTGCTACCTGCTCCCCCAGCAGCCCTCTCCCAGCCTGGGTAAGAATCTGCATCACAAGCACTGGCTGCAGAGCCTTGTGTTCTGGACAGGGCTGAGGCCTTGAGCCTTCTCTGTGGGTTGGACTGTCCCTTACTGTGATTCCTGTAGCAGATCCAGGCTCTTGTATGGCTGGGACACCTTTCCCAGGCAGTGATTGCTAAAACTGAGGAATTGCTTTCTGCCAGGTGATAAGGCCCTGCAGCCTCATCTTTGAGTGTTCTGCTTGGATCTACTGACCAAGCAGTTAATTTTCATTGTCTTGTCAGCATTGTCCTGTCAGCAAGGTATTCCTGCCTTAATTTTCTGCACCTTCTGGGTCAGGAGTGCTAGAACTGAAGCATCATTCACTTCTGCAGAGGCTGCTGTGGGTCGGGTGGGAGATGTACAGAAGGTGACAGGATGTTGAAGCCACAGCCTTTGTCTCAAGGCCTCTGATGCCATGGGCAGATACAGTGGAAGTGCCCTAATGGGATCAGAACTGACTTCCATCTAAGTCTACAACCCTGCTCTTCCCAAAAGGAGCTCCCACTGTGTTGTCTTCCTCCCCAGAGAACCTCCTGCAGAACAGCGTGGATGAGAGCTGGACAGACACCAACTTAAACAGAGTCAGCGTCATCCAGTTCCTGGACGAGCCGAAAGGGGATGATGACGACGAGTCTGGAGCTGAGAGACGAGTAAGGAATTCCTGGAGGGTTGCTGGCTCCCTGTGGGAGCACAGGGACAAGCTAAGCTTTCCGAAGATGGGGAGCTGCTGTGGTGTCCATGTTTCACCCTGTGACGCTGCTGTGGGCGTGTGCAATATTTCCACACTCTGGAGGCTGCTTGGTGCCCTGAGGACCTAAGCAGGAGTGAAAGGGAATGAATTCCCTGGGAGCTGTGGTGCAGAGTCATATTTTGAGGCTCTTCTATGGGAGGTGGAGCACTAATGTGCCCAGGGAGCACTCAAAATATCCAGAGATCCCAGCAGGGCGCTGTCAGGATAGGGTTTTAGCTCACCCCCACCATGGGGAAAGGCTGCCCAGCCAAACCCAGGCCATCCCCATCCCTCCAAGCACAGAGGCAATGCTGCCCATGCTGTGGGGTGTCCTGTTAGTAAAGTACTAAACACTGTGGGCAGCCTCAAAACCTGCAAGAGATTGTTGTGGTTCCAGTGCAGATACAAAGGCCAGGACAGAAGTTTCCAGCAAGTGCTCTGAGGATTTCAGTCTCTTGCAGGACTTTATTTCTTTTTAGTTTATGGAAAGCCATCCTTGAGATCTGAATCCTTCTAATGAATGGTGTTTGCACCTGTCCTGCAATGTGTGTGTGCTGCTGGCATTGGGAGGTTTGAGGGGTTTTTGAATTGTTTTTAACATCGTTATTAGTTTTAGAATGCTGTTTTTCATGACTGTCTACCTGGGATGGAACTCACTAAGCAGCACCAACTCTGGTGCATTTGGGCTTGGTATGCCTGTTAAGTCCAGAGTAATTCAGAAGATATCCCAGGATTTCTCACCTGTGTTCTGGAGGAGTTTCTGTGTCGATAGTTTTTCATTTACTAAGCCTGAAACACCACTTTAAGCTTCCCAACTCTAATCATTCTTGCCAAACCTGTTACCAGCTGGAGAGCAGGACGATGTCCTGAGAGAGCTGCCAGGATTCCCTGCCTCTGTTCTTTCCCCTTCCCAGCTGCAGGCAGTGTAAGGCCTGGAGCAGATCCTGCAGCAGGGTGTGTTGGTTGCGTCCCCTCGGGGCTGTGGCTCTCTGATACAGGTGTTGGTTACCTGCAGAGGTTCATTCCCGAGGCCAGGCACGTGCTGCCAGGGCTGGAGTGCCCTGCTGAGGGTTTCACTTTGCCAGGGCCTGCAGCGCCGAGCCACCCCTCACCCCAGCGAGCTGAAGGTGATGAAGAAGGTGATCGAGGTGCGGCGCAACGAGGTGAACACCGCCAGGGCTGATGCCAATCCCAGCTCCCCCAGCTCGGAAGTGAGTGCTGGTCGCTGGGGAATGGATAACCACAGAGAACGTGGGATCATGGAGTGGTTTGGGTTGGAAGGAATCTTATGCACCATTGAGTTCCACCTCCATGCCAGGGGCAGAGACATCCTCCGCTAGGAACGTGTAGCGTATGTGGGAAATGGGGAGGTAGAGAGGACTGACTTTTGGGAAAGATTGGGAGGAACTGAGAATGGATTGCCTGGGAAGGTTGGGAATCTGCCTTGAGATGTCATGGGGGCCTGTGAAATAGAGCAGGAGATACAACCAGGAGACAGAGAACACTGTAAGGGGAATTGTGTGTTTTGGCATAGCACAGACCAGAGGGAGAGGAAGAGAAGGCTCTGATATTCCCAGTAAAGAATGATGGGAAAAGAGCACTTGGAGGGGGCACCTTGCTGCCCTGGTGGGAGCTGAGAATAAAAGCCTACGCAGGAGGTGGAGCAGGGTGCACCCAGGTCACATGGAGGGAGCTCGGGAGGGGAAGCTGTGGGCAGCCTGAGGAAAAGCTGGTTGTGTTGGCTCTGGACCATTCACACCTCACACCAGTCACACTGCATGGCTCCACCTGCTGCTCTGGGTTCCATGCTGACCATCACAAGCATTTTCTCAGGAGAAGAGGCTGAGTGCCACGTCGAATCGCAGCGAGGACTCCCACCTGTCCACCAGCACGGCCTCTGTGGACTGCAGGGCAGAGGAGAGGGACCGGGGCTGGCCCAACGGGCAGGTGCCCGACAGGCGGGAGCTGGAGAAGGAGGTGAAGCCCAGAGCGGAAGAGGAGCGCAAGGAAGCTGCTGACCAGGAGGAGGAAGATGTGGAAGTGGAATACAATGAGGTAGGAGCCTGGAAACTGCAGCAGGGTCATGAGAAAAAGTGAAAGGATCTGGAGGTTTCAGAGGAAGTGGGAAATAGATGTACGGGTAAATGGATGTGGGGTTTGGGCATCACTGGAGGCAGATCCAGGCTGTGGAAGGCAGTGCAAGCAGAGACTGAGGCAGCCTGTGGGAGCTGCACATGTGGTGGATGGTTTGGGAGCCAGGCAGGCTGTGGGAAAAGTGAGGTGACCGTGAGAGGTTTGAATGCCCTCCACCCCTGGAGCTGACAGAAGCGTGTCTGGGGAAGGCGTGGCTATGGGAAAAGGCAAGGATGGGGAAGTGGTAACACATTCCTGCACTTCCCTGAGCACACGAGCAGTGACACTGGCTCTGCCTGTGCCGGGAGAGGGGTCGCAGGGACAGCAGGTTCTGTGCTGCCCCTCCCCTGTTCCGTGAGGCTCACGGCATGTCTGGGCTTTGCTGTCACAGCCTACTGTGCACTTCGCTGAGGACACGCTGATACGCAGTGAGGATGAGGATGAGGATGAAGAGCGACCGTTCCCAGTGGAGAAACAGAGGCTTATCCGCAAGGACACGCCCCATTACAAGAAACATTTCAAGATCACTAAACTGCCCAAGCCAGAGGCAGTGGTGGCACTTCTGCAGGGGCTGAACAATGATGGGGTTCCCAAAGAGGAAGAGGAGTTGGGAGGCTGCAATAATAACACAGAGCACAGGGATCAGGAGGAAGCGTGGGATGAGGATGACAGAAAGAATGGAGCTTTGTCTGCTCAGCCATCCGTGAAGGTAAGGTCTTGTGGGGAGGGGGAGGTCAGAGGGGTGCAGACCTGCCCTCTGCTCCTGTGACCAAGCAGCCAGGTTGATGTGGTACTGCTGAAACCACTGGCAAGAGGCTCCAGCACTTGGGGATGCGCTGAGGGTGGGGGAGCTGAAGGTCACTGGGGGCTCGTAGCATTGTCACAGAGCTGTGCTGTGTTGCTGTGCCTGACACCTTTGCTGTATCCAGGTCCTTGCACCATCCCCATTCCATGTGTTGCTCCCTGTGCTGCAGGGACAGTTCTCTGTCTCATCACTGGTGGGTTCTGCTGTTCCTTCCAGCCTCCTCCTCACTTGCTGGTTGTTGCTGCTTGTTCACAGGAGGATGAGCTTTATCCCTGTGTGGATTCAATCTTAGGCTGACATTTGGGGCACTGACACTTGTTGGCACAGTGTTTCCTGGAGCATGTAAGTGCAGCCAGGGGTGTGCCCTTCCCTGTGCCCCCACCCAGACACAGCCTGATGGAGGGTGCATTGGGATTTAGGGGAGCTGTGCTCTGAACTTTTGGCCTTACTGGTTATACTGGGGCTTAAGAGATAGGGGGCCCTTGGCTCTCTACAGCTGAACCACCACGTTTGGTTAGGGACACACAGAGACTCCTGCTCGAGGAAGTTCCTCACAATGGAATGGGAATACATGGATGAGGGACACTTCATGAGATCTGCTTTGAGGATTTTGAGTTGTATTTGGTGGGCAGAGGTCAGGATGTGACTGAGTCTCTATCACAGTCTGACATCAACAAATGTCATGGGAGAGATGGGGGTTTCTGGATGTGGAAGGTGCTGGAGTAAAACCTGCTTCTGCTGTAATTGCACATGCTCCAGGGTGCTGGGATCATTCCCATCCCTGCTGGAGCTCAGGTTGCCCAGGGAAAGGTCCTTTCCCTCACTTGGCCGTGGAGCCTTTCCCTCAGTGGATGCTTGCTGTGCTCTGTTTGAGCCAGTGCAGCTCATCCTGTGCTCCCTAGGGATGAGGCCAGTTTTCCCACTGCTGGTGAAGTTCCTCAGAAGGAATGTTTGAAGCTGTCCCAAGTCCCCTTCATCCAAGACCTGTCATACTTGGGAATGCCCTCACCTGAAAAGGCTTTTTTAGCTGGGGACTCAGAGCTGAGGAGACACTGGCAGAGCCTGTGATGCCTGCTCAGGGTGGGTACTTGTCAGAAATCACCCTGGCTGTCAGCTGTGCCTTCTGCCTGGGACTCAGTTCTCCGTTCCGTGGGGCTGTGCTGGATGCCTGCTCCATGAAGACATTTGTTAGCTGCCTCCTGAGCTGTGTTCCAGGAGTGGGGATGTAGGGAGCAGTGTCCCTGTGCAGGGAGGTGCAGTGCAAGAGGTGCACGGAAGGAGGAGGCAGGACAGGCTGTGCAGGAGGCTGAATCCTAAACCCCGAGGGTTTTGTTGCAAGGACAGTTGGTTTTCAGAAGAAATCCTGGGGTTTCCTGTGTTTGAGAGCAGGGTCCCAGGTGCCTGTCAGGCTGTACTTTTTCACCAGAGAAGGGGATTGGTGCAGTTGTGTTTGGGACTGCTGATTCCTGTGCAGCTCCTTGTGGCACCACAGACTTCTCGGTTCTTTCTCCTGTGTTTAACCCTTCCTCCTTTCAGGAGTGGCCTGGTATGGAGGGGATGAGGCCAGCCAGTGGTGCTCAGCTCAGGGGTCAGGGCCTCAGGGTGCCAGCATGGATAAAACCTGGCCTTAGGGATGCACTGACACTTGGCACTCTGGGAGCCCACGAGCAGTCCTGGCACTGCTGAGGGGCTGAGCAGGAGTGGGGGCTGCTCTGGTGCTGAGGGCTCAGCCCTGGAGCTGTGGTGTGAGTGGGCTCATCTCTGGAGCTCTGGAGGTCAGCAGTGACTCTGGAGCTGTGGAGGTCAGCAGTGACTCTGGGAGCTCCGGAGGTCAGCAGTGACTGCAGCTCTGGTGGTCAGCAGTGACTCCGGGAGCTCTGGAGGTCAGCAGTGACTCTGGAGCTCCAGAGGTCAGCAGTGACTCCAGAAGCTGGATCAGCTCTGGAGCTCTGGAGCTCAGCAGTGACTCTGGGAGCTCCGGAGGTCAGCAGTAACTGCAGCTCTGGTGGTCAGCAGTGACCCCGGGAGCTCTGGAGGTCAGCAGAGACTCCAGGAGCTGGATCAGCTCTGGCGCTGCAGAGGTCAGCAGTGCCTCCGGGAGCTGGATCAGCTCTGGCGCTGCAGAGGTCAGCAGTGCCTCCGGGAGCTGGATCAGCTCTGGCGCTGCAGAGGTCAGCAGTGCCTCCGGGAGCTGGATCAGCTCTGGCGCTGCAGAGGTCAGCAGTGCCTCCGGGAGCTGGATCAGCTCTGGCGCTGCAGAGGTCAGCAGTGCCTCCGGGAGCTGGATCAGCTCTGGCGCTGCAGAGGTCAGCAGTGCCTCCGGGAGCTGGATCAGCTCTGGCGCTGCAGAGGTCAGCAGTGCCTCCGGGAGCTGGATCAGCTCTGGCGCTGCAGAGGTCAGCAGTGCCTCCGGGAGCTGGATCAGCTCTGGCGCTGCAGAGGTCAGCAGTGCCTCCGGGAGCTGGATCAGCTCTGGCGCTGCAGAGGTCAGCAGTGCCTCCGGGAGCTGGATCAGCTCTGGCGCTGCAGAGGTCAGCAGTGCCTCCGGGAGCTGGATCAGCTCTGGCGCTGCAGAGGTCAGCAGTGCCTCCGGGAGCTGGATCAGCTCTGGCGCTGCAGAGGTCAGCAGTGCCTCCGGGAGCTGGATCAGCTCTGGCGCTGCAGAGGTCAGCAGTGCCTCCGGGAGCTGGATCAGCTCTGGCGCTGCAGAGGTCAGCAGTGCCTCCGGGAGCTGGATCAGCTCTGGCGCTGCAGAGGTCAGCAGTGCCTCCGGGAGCGGGCCCAGCTCGGCGTGGCGTGCGTGTGTTGGGTGGTGGTGGTGGTCGTGGTGGCGGGTTTGGTTGATGCTCCACTAATCCGCATGCCTCTTTGCTGGTTCCTGTCCTAACAGGGGGTGTCGTTTGATCAAGCCAATAATCTGCTGATTGAACCTGCTCGCATTGAGGAGGAAGAGGTCTGTACCACTCCTACTGTTCTCTCTCTGCCCAAAATCATCCAGCCTGCTTGATTTGCTTCCCAGCCTCACCCATTGTTGTAGGGGGAACTCTGATCTCTCTGGGTCAAGTGGCTTCTGGACCTGGCTGATCACAAACATGATGATTGTTTCCTCCTTGCTTTCCCCTTTTCCTCCTTTCCCATCCTGGAGGTGAGAGTGGCTGCTGCAGAGTAGGAGTGAGATGGAAATGATGTAAAAACCAAAGGGGCTGAGGTGGGAAGTTCACTTCCTATTTGCTGTGTGTTGATAGAGAAGTGGAGTTAAATAAATGGGTATTTCTGGACATGTGGGTCCCCCTGGAGGAGCAGAGACCTCAAGAATCCGCTGAGTGCTGTGTACTGACCCTTTGATAAAAGGAGGAGGAGCTCACTCAGGGCACTGTGCCACTGCCTGGGGAAAGTGGACTGGAGCCAATGATTCGTGCGTCTCCTGAAGCCTCCCCTGAATCCCTTCAAGGCTTAACATGCAGCACCTTGAGGTGTCAGAAAGGGGCAGGTGGCATCCAAGGGACCACAAAGCCCTTGGCATGGGGGTGGTGAGTGTGCTAAGGGTTAAAATCCTGTGGCTGACTGCCTGGCTCATCCTCTGACTGGGACCAGTTTCCTGCGTTTGTCTCCAGGTTGTTAGTGCCTGCTGAGTGCCTGACCTGTGGGGTCAGTACCTCTCTGCAGGCAGGTTTCCCAGGCTGCAGGAGCAGAGTGCTCCTGCCCCTGACAAGAGGCATTAACAGCATCCCTGCTGACAGCTTGCACGGAGATTTCTCCCATAGGACAGATAGGACAGGGCCGCCAGACCCATGAGCTGCCTGGGAGTGTTGGCCTGGGTGTCTCTGAGAACTTGGCTTTGCTGTTCCCTCAGGTGTAAAGCAGACATTTTTCTTGGGTCTGGAGTGAGGCTTTCCAGGAGGGAGGTGGCCAATCCTTTCCACCCAGGCAGAACATGAGCTGGTTCAGGTGTGGTCCCCTGTTAGTGGATCCTGACGATTTCTCCATCTTTCTCCATCTCTAGGTCCCTGAAAACCACATTAGTATTTCTTGAGTTTCTCTTTTGCAAAATCTTCTAATCCTAGAGGTATTTTCCAACCTAAATGATTCTGTAATTCCTGGGTGTGGCTGGTTGGAGGCCCCAGGTTGGCTCTGGAGTCCCCTCAGCAGCGTTCCCTTTGCATGGATCTGTTCCCATACTGTGAGGAAGGACATGGCTGTGCAGCTCCCAAGGACCAGCATGCTAGACATCCCCCAGATAGGTGGTGGTAGCTGAAGTCACCCAAGAGCAGACCAGCTTTGGGAAGTTGATTTGGAATATCTGATTGTCCTACAGCTCTGGGGGGTGCTCAGCAAGGAACCTTCCAGGAGACCAAGTAGCTCCAAGCCCTGACCAGGCTGTCCTTGAACACTTCCAAATGGCATCTGCCTGCTGTTTGCAGGGATGGTTCCTGAAGAATCAGTGGGCTGATGGAACTGAGCAGAGCAGAGAGCCTGCTGCCCTTGAGCAGCGTGGGTTGAAGTTCATGATACTGCTGTCACATTCCTTATATAATTTGATACAGCCCCAAGGGAAAAGGGACTATTGGTTGCTGATTGTGTGTTCCTTAATCCTAAACCATAATCATAGCTGGAGGCTGATGGTGTTGGAGCAGAATGGGAGAGACATGGCCAGCTTGTGCCAGCACCCAGCCTCAGGTACACCCAGAGCTCCTGTGGCTGTTGGTGCAAAAGGGGCTTGTTAAAGTGTGTGACACCTGATGGTGGATATCTGGATTCCAGGGCTGGCTCTGTCCCCAGTGTGTTGTCTCCATCCCCATCTGCCTTGCAGAAGTGGCTGTACTGGGATGTAGAGAGGCTTTGAGAGGAGAAAAGCAGCATATTGAGCACCTGTTTGACGGCACAAGGTTAGACCTGAACTCTGTTTTCAAGTAGTTCTGATGGAATAGCCTGGAAAGCTGCTGGGCAGGTTACAGGAACAGTGGAAGGAGGGTCCCAAATTGTGTTTCAGTGCCTGATGCTGCTTTGCTGTAGCAAAGGCTGGTGCCATCCACATCCTTGGGTGTGCCCAGCCTTAACCCGTGTCCTGCAGAGCCCCTGCAGGTCCAGAGGGTTCCGTGCTGCCAGAGCTTGTGCTGCTGGGGGGCATCAACAGGAGTTTGTCTCTCGCTCTGCCCAGGGACAGAAGGAGCTGCCATTCCACTCCCTGGGAAGGAGAGAAGGTTTCCAAAGATACTGGATGTCTTTGCTGCTGCTGCTCAGGTGTCACATCCTGTTGCTCTGCAGTCAGGAGTGAGTCAAGTCTTCTCCTTGAAGGAGCCTCATCCTGTGGAAACTGCTCGGGAATGGCACCATTTGTGTTGGAATGCCAGCCTCAAGCCTGGCACCAGTTTGTATTTGCCAGTGGCAGATGTGACAGCACAGCCTGGTCCTGGAGCTCAGAGCCTCCTCCCCTGCTCAAAGGGTTCAGTTCTGGAAAGGCTCCACATGTAGTGTGGAGCACTGGGATGTGCTGGGAGCCATCCTGTGCCTCCTGGAGCATCCTGTAGAAAGGCTCCACAGGTAATGTGGAGCATTGGGATGTGCTGGGAGCCATCCTGTGCCTCCTGGAGCATCCTGTACTCAAAGGGATCAGTTTTGAACTCCACACGTAGTGTGGAGCATTGGGATGTGCTGGGAGCCATCCTGTGCTCCTGGAGCATCCTGTGCTGAGGGATTCAGCTGTGGGAAGGCCAGCACAGCTGGTGGGGAGCACTGGGATGTGCTGGGAGCCCTCCTGACCCTCTGCATGGGGCTGTTCTTTGCTGCTGCACACGTGGAGCTCTTCCCCTTGCTCTGGTTTTGCATTTACAGGGTGAGAATGTGCTTCATCAAGGCATTGTCAGACTTGGAATTCTTATGTAGCAAATTGGATTTTCCCACAATGTGACCCATAAATTTTAAACCCAGAAAAGTTTAATAAACCTCTTGTGTAGTGCAGGAGAGGTCACGCCACCTGTTTGCTCGCCTGGCTTGACTGGAATATGACAGAGGGGAGTTTTTTGATGTTAAAAAAAAGATACAATATTCCCATTTCTATGATTTAATTTTTAAGATGATCGAAGTTCTATTGAGCAAAGAAAAATGTGCCATGTTTTCTGTTTTAGTTTGTCTGGCTTTTAACTTACTGCCATCAAGATGTTTTTATTACCTTTTCCTACTGGGTTGAAGGGTCCTCAGTGTTTTTTATGGAATCATAGAATGGCTTGCATTAGAAGGGACCTTTTAAATGTCACCTAGTGCCACCCTCCTGCCAC
The DNA here is from genome assembly GCA_013397195.1 of Hylia prasina. Lineage (NCBI taxonomy): Eukaryota > Metazoa > Chordata > Aves > Passeriformes > Sylviidae > Hylia > Hylia prasina. The sequence continues at coordinate 82,500 of VYXD01013955.1, forward strand.
TGGCAGAGGCACCTTCCACCATCCCAGGTTGCTCCCTGCCCTGTCCAACCTGGCCTGAAACACTTCCAGGGATGGGGCAGCCACAGCTTCTCTGGGCAGCTGGGGCCAGTGTTCTGCCACCTTTCCCAGGCCACAACCCTCTGGTTTTTGATGTTGAGGTGGGTTTGTGATCTCTTCCTGTAAATGTACATCTTCACCTGTGGACCTGTGTTAAGGCACAGTTTGGACACGAGTCACCCACAAAGGGTCGGAGATTGAAGACTGATTTGTGTGATTTGCTGCTTGTTCATGATCACTGATCCCTGTCTCAGCTGCAAGTTTTGTCTGATCCAGAGTTCTCTGAGGACCAGGGAGCAAAGTGTGGAATGATTTCTCACACAAATGCAGTCCCTTCTGCAGTTTCCTTTCCCTGCTCCAAGAGTGGAGCAGGATCATTTTGGTTCTGCTCTGTCACACCATCATCTCGTTGGCCTTCACAGACAGAGCAGAAAGCAGCAGAAAAGTGACTGATGGAGAGAAAATTACATGTCTGAGCACAGTGGTAGAGCAAATCCAGTTCTCCATTCTGCACTAGGCAGATGCCCTGTGTGTAAGAGACATGGGGCTTTGCTGCTTGGTACCAGGGTTCTGTACAGAAGTCAGGCATTGCAATAACCCCCCAGAAATTACAGGGGTTAAAGCATTTGCCTGCCTTAAAAGTGGCCCCTGCTTGCTGCAGCGTGTTCTGACTGTATCTGTCAGTGCAGGAGAACAGGAGCTCCCAGAAAGTTCCAAGACACTGCGGTGGGAAACAATCCCCAGCTGGGATGTGGGCACTGGAATGAGGCCAGACTGGGATAGGCAGGCATTTCTGGGAGATACAATTTTCTGGAAAAGGCCTGTGCTCAGGAACAGCAAAGCTGAGTTTGCAAGGAAGGTAACAGATGACTTGGAGGAAGTACTGAAGTCAAGTCTCCTACCACGACTGGCAACCCAACACTATGCTCTGGTTAATAAGTCAGTCACTTTTTATTAAATACAGACAGTTTCATCCTGTTACACAGTGTGTGCACAGGTTCCTCCTCCAGGGAGAACCCCAAAACTTCTCCATGTTTCTGCTTCTGGAGTGATTAGAAAACTTCAATCATTTGTTAGTTCATTGTTTTCACTGTATTTTATCGTGTCCAATCTCTTCCCTGCTGGCTGACCCATTGCCTGCTTGTCTTTGGTGTAATTCTGTGGAGACCAGTCCTGACTTTTTCCAGCCTTCCTTTCCCTGGATTAGAGAGACCCAGTTCCTCTGGTGTTCTCTGGTAAGAGGGATTTTCATTTGTTCCCTGCATTTCTCCCTGCCTTTTCTTTCACCTGATCTACCTGAACTCAGGTGAGGTGACTATAGACAACATGAGAGAGTTTATCCAGACCTTAAATTCACTAAATTCCATACTTGTTTTTCCATTTCAAATATGGCAGTTCCTGTTCCTGGATGGGAATTCTATTTATCCACCTTTGTTCATACCTTTATTATACCTTTAGGTTTTCTTCCTGTATCCTTCAGGACATGGGGAGGTTTGGCCTCCAAACAAGGTGCACTTAGAGATGTCTCTGCCTGCATGTTCTAAAGCAGGTGATGCCAGATTTAGTGAAAGTTTTCCATGTATTCCACTGTTCCTTGGATAAATACTCTCTTCCTGCAAGGCCTGCATTAGCAGCACAATGTTGAAGTAGATTTTAGGGGAGTTGTAAACTCTCCAGTCTTTATAGTCTTGTAATTGTATATTAAATGATGGACAAAGTAGACCTTTAGATCAGTCAGAAATTGCTGGGCTGAGAAGAGTCTCCAGTGGAATTTTTTAGTGGAAAATACAGTGCAAAAAATGACTGCTCCAAGGATTTCACCACACAAGAAGGGTCAGTAAGAATAGGAATAAAAATTCTGTGCTGCTGAGGAGATGAAATGGAATGTGTTCTGGTGTTACCCATTCCAGCTGAATTGGTGTGTAAGTTTTTGTCCTTTTTCTCTTTCTGAAATGGTTTGAGGGTTGGCGGCTTTGGACAATGTTTTTTGCTTCTCTTTAAGCGTTTGAGTGTTCTCATTTCCAGAGAGACTCTGTCCTTCAGCATTCCATAGTTTGGCCAGCCTGGATCCTTGCAGGATTCCCTTCCTTTTCTATTTCTGTGCCCGTGACAAAGCTGGGTCCCAATGGTGATAAGAAGGAAGTACCAGCTTCCTAAGTCCCAGTTTCTGTAGTTCATGAATTAAATAACTAATCCTTGAATCATAAACCAGCCCAGGCTGGAGGGGCCCCAGAAGGCTCAAGGTTTTGTGGGGAAGGAGCCTTGGTGATGTTATCAGCACCCCAGCCCATCACATCCAGGGATGTGACTCAGCACCTCCCTGCGGAGTTTGTCCCAGTGAAGGATTGTTTTCATTTCTTTCATGCACCAAGATGAAATCATACCTTTATATAGACACAGCAATACCCTTAATCTCGACATGAATCTATAACCATGGCACACAGTTATCAGATAGGAGTGTGATATGTGAGTATTCACATAGCTGTAGGAGCCTCGGGTTTTATTTATGCTTCAAATGTGACCATATTTCATGTTTTAAAAAGGCATCCTTGCTTCCTTTTCCCTTTGGGAAGTGTAGTCACTGTCCTTGGGTCTCCTGGTGAAGGGATGTGCAGGAGCAGAGCAGCACCCTGAGCATGGCTTGTCCCCTGTCCCATCTGCTCCCAGTGCTGCTGTCACCAGTGGGGCTGTGGCAGGTCCCTGTCCTGTCTGTTCCCAGTGCTGCTGTCACCAGTGGGGCTGTGGCAGATCCCTGTCCCATCTGTTCCCAGTGCTGCTGTCACCAGTGGGGCTGTGGCAGGTCCCTGTCCCATCTGCTCCCAGTGCTGCTGTCACCAGTGGGGCTGTGGCAGGTCCCTGTCCCATCTGCTCCCAGTGCTGCTGTCACCAGTGGGGCTGTGGCAGGTCCCTGTCCCATCTGCTCCCAGTGCTGCTGTCACCAGTGGGGCTGTGGCAGGTCCCTGTCCCATCTGCTCCCAGTGCTGCTGTCACCAGTGGGGCTGTGGCAGGTCCCTGTCCCATCTGCTCCCAGTGCTGCTGTCAAGGGTCTCGTTCGAGGTTCTCTGCTTTGCCTTGGTTTTGTTGAGGTGTTCAGTGAGAAGTCAGTGAAGTGCTCAAACTCCTCTGCACTGTGCCCACCATCTCTGCCCTTCAGATACCCTTTCCTTTGAGAACTAAACCCATTGGAACAGAGGAAGGAATAACAGCCGAGCCAGGAAACCTCCAGCCCATGTCCAGGGGCTGCTCTCCTGCCAGGGCTGCTTTTCCTTCATGTTCCTTTTCCACTGTCTGGGGTTAATTTAGCTCTCAGCAGTCACACAGCAATCTCCCATCTCCCTTTTGCTCACTGTTATTTTCAGCCTGTCTCCTTGTCCGCATGAGCTGTCACTGACCAAAGCCAGACAGATTTAGCTCTTCTCATCTTTCCTGGTGAATCAGTGCCTCCAGCTCCTGCTCTGCCATGTCCCAGCCTTATGCACCCAAAGTGAACAGAATCCCAGAACTGTTTAGGTTAGAAAAGACCTCCAAGACCATCAAGTTTAACCCCTGACTGATCCACACCTTCTCACCAGACCAGAGCACTGAGTGCCATATCCAGTCATTCCGTGAACACCTCCAGGGATGTGGACTCCACCACCTCCCTGAGCAGCCCCTGCCCATGCCTGCTGACCCTTTCTGGGAAGAAATTCTTCCTGATGTCTAACATAAACCTTGAGGCTGTAATATGACAGTTACAAATTGACGTGTTCCGTTACATTACACTGACTGAATGTGGGTCAGAGCAAAGTGACAGGAGCTGAGGGGCCCAGACCTCAGCAGGACAAAGGAATCCTTTCACTGGTGGTTGCTCAGCTCCTGGCACTCCGTGGAGGAAGATTTCAGGCTGTTCATGTCCATGTATGAGGCTACCATCCATTATTTTGTCTGATCCTCTCCCATTCTTTTTATACATTTCAGTCTACATTTCACAGAATCTAGTGGCAATAAATCATGTAATTTACTTGAGCTTTATATCAAGAAGCATTTTTTAAGCCTGCCACTTGGTATCTTATTGAGTTCCATTGAATATCCTTAATCCTTTTCTGATTACAAACATGGAATAGTCATCTCCTCTAAAGTTATTAATGGCATGAAAAGATAAAAAGGGTCTATCTCCCTCGTCTGAATTGGAGGGCTCCCAGCCTCCCCTCATATGGAATTATTTCGATTCTGTCTGCTTTAGAGTAAAGCCATGCCTGATACATCTTGACAGAACCCAAATTCTTGTTTCTCTCCCAATGACTTACCTGGTTCTTGGCTTGTACAGCACACACCTGTACCAGCATTGGGTGATGTCAGTGCCAGGTCTTGGAGCACAGCTTTGCACAAGTCTGCTTCGTGAATCTTCAAGTCTGGAGTCTTCTCAGAATAAAATAGTTTGGGTTTTGAGATCTCGTTTTCATAAAATTCAGTTGTTCCTCATGAGAGCCATTTGTGTGCCAGGTAAGAGCCACGTGAGTTCCTCAGTTACTCGTCTGGAATGATGCCTGGATGAGGAGCTGATGGTTACAGGCATCGTTCTGTGTAGTCTCTCTCTCAGTCTATCAACACAACATAAGGGGTCTCAGGGTAAAAAAAAGCCCAGAATGTTGGAAATGCTCTGTAAGCATCTCAGAGATCTCAGGCAAATGTTGGGACTCTTGAACACAAGTTGTCCAGTCGTTTTGATTTTTGAAAAGATTATTGATGATATTTAGTGGGTTCTTCAGCTGCTGTTGAAGTGGGATCCCTCACCTTCATGTGGCACCTGTCCCTCGTCACATGTCTGTCCCAACGTAAATCCAAATTATTTATTACAGTGTGCACTTCCTCTGTCAGTATGACAGTCTCAAATCTTTTGGAATGTGCAAATGCGAGGATTGGACACTGAGAGTCAGGGAATCAGTAAGGTTTGAAAAGACCTTGAAGATCAGCAAGTGCAACCATCAACCCAGTACCACCACCACATTAATCATTAAACCATGTCCTCAGGTGCCATATCCGCGTGTTTTTTGGACACTTCCAGATATGAGGACTCCACCCCTGTTCTGAGGAGTCCATGCCAGGGCTGGACAGCCATTTACAGGAAGAAATTTTCCCAGTATCCCACCTAAACCACTCCTGGTACAACTCGAGACTGTTTGCCCTTGTCCTGCCCCTTGTTCTCTGAGAGCAAAGCCTGTCCCCATCTTGTTCCACCTTCCTGTCAGGGAGTTGTAGAGACTGAGATGGTCCCTCCTGAGCCTCCTTTTCTCCAGGCTGAGCCCCCCCCAAGCTGCCTCAGCTGCTCCTGGTGCTCCAGACCTTTCCCAGCTCTGCTCTGTATCTGGGCTTGCTGATGCCCCTCAGTGTCTTTCTTGTTGTGAGAGGCCCCAAACTGACCCCAGCTGTGTGCATCCACGTGTACAACCCTTATAAATTGATGCCTGTGCTGGCAGAAACTTTCTGTCTCCTGGATGTGGAGCCCTTGAACCCCACTCCGGGGGTGTGTTTGGAGGAAGAACTCGGTCTTTGAGCAGCTCTCCAGCACAACAGCTCTGAGCTTTGTCCCTTGAGTCCTGTGGATGCGATGGTTGGTCGCTGCCTCAGTGTCTGCCGTGCCCCTGACAAGCTGCAGGAATCCTCAACAATGAGTTGCATGCCACAGCAGCAGATTCAGACTGCTCCAAATCTGCTGGGCAGCACACAGATATCCCTGGCTGCTACTTGAAAGTGAGCCTGTCCACGTGTGCAACACTTCTGGTGTGTGCAGTTACTTTCTGAAAGGTGGGAACTCTTGCAGGAGCAAGTGAATCTGTTAACAGAGAAGGGTGGGTGGATGAGCTTTAAGGTCCCTTCCCACCCAAACCATTCCATGAGTCCACGTTAAAAAACACCAAAAACCATATGAAAACTGGGTTGAGGTGGTCCCAGTTCATGTTTGGTAGGTCCCCTGAGAGGCACAGGCAGAGCCACAGGCAGGACTGAGGGGAAGAGCTGGAACTGCCTCCCTGGGTCGTGTTCAGTGCCACTGATGGTGGGTGGGTTCCTGGTGGGAGCCCAGGGGTAGGATGGCAGCTCAAAGCTGATGTGGCAGCTTTTTCAATTTACCCACTTTTCCCCTGGCACTGCAGCACTTTTCCATGCAGGGCTGGACCCCTGTTGAGGAACTGGGAGTGTGGTGTGCTCTCCATGAAGGTTTGTCCTTTCTGCAGAGGAAGAAGCAGTGAGTTTTGATGGGAAGCAGAACAGATCAGATCATCTGAGATTGGCTGTGGGTGGATCCCTGCCTTTGGGGGAAAAGTACACAAAGAGTAAAATACCCAGTGAAGGCCATGGCAGGAGCAGTGGCAGGGAGGGAGCTGAGCTCTCCCTGCCTGGGGCAGCTCTGTGCTGTGGTTTCAGTGCCAGTCCAACATCATGGCAGTCCAGGCAGCCCAGGAGCAGCCTTAGGAAAGAGGAACCTTGGGGAACAAACAACAGAAGGTTTAGTGCAAGAAATAGCCTGAGCTGCAACATGAAGGGCCATTACAGGCTGCTGGATCCAGGTCCTTCTTCTTAAGGTTCATATTCACATCAGTTACTCTTTGCATAGACCTCAAACAAACATCCCCCAGTTCAGTTCCTCACCACACTGTTTTTTCTGGGAGAACTGGTTTGCTTTGGAGTTTGAAGTCTTCTTTTCAGCCTACATATGTTTATATCTAGTTCAAGCCCCTTTGCTACAGTTGCCTCAGTATTTTTAATCTGGCCTGTTTTCTTGGTGTTTTGCTTTTCAGTGTACATTGATGGAGAGAAAGTTCTTCCCCCTCAGGTCAGTTGGCTTTTCTGGCAGGTTTCTCCATATTTTTAGACTGGTTTGCTGAATGTGTGAAATCCAGGGGGTTTGTGGTATATCTTTCTGTTAGTTTACAGCATCAGCTTCCCATGCAGCTGGGAGTTGCTGTGACCAGTGACATAAGACAGTCCTCAGTTGTTGTCCAAAACCATGATCCTGTCCAATGGATTTGGGCAGTGAGCAGAACCAGCAGCTGTCTTCCCTGGGAAATACCGGGTCCTGCTATTAGACCAGTCTGTAATCCTTGCCTGAAGACCTGGTTTTCCATCATCCTTAGAAGCTTTTGTGTTGAAGTAGAATTACACAATTTCCTGATCACCGGGATCATCAAGTCCAGCTTCTGGCCCTGCACAAAACAAGCCCAAAATGTGCCTGAGAGCATTGTCTGAACACTCCTTGAACAGTACACATGTAAGTCTTTAGGGCATTGCTAGAGTCCAGTGAGTCTGGATGGAAAAACATGGGGTTTGTAATTATTTCCTAACAGACATGGTCATGGAAGAAGCATTTGTCTGGTCAGGAGCTGGTTTGAGTTGGGCTGTCTTGGATGTGGTGCTGTCTCATCAGTCTTAGCCCATTTCTGTCTTACTTGGGTGTTCCAAAACTTGGAATTTTACTCAGTTCCTGGCTCTTGCACCAGAGACAGTGAACTGATGGTAGGTGTAGAATCAGGGATTTCCCTGGGAAGATCCCAGAGCGTTCTGCTGTGCTGTTAACTGGGTGTCAAAGGAACTGGCAGAGCACCTCAGTTTGTTTCACGTTTCCTGCAGTGTTTTTTGGTTTGGTTTTTGTTTTAAACTTACCAGAATATGGAGCTCCACAAGACATGGGTTCTGTCATTGCAGAAGTGAAAGAGGGTTGGAAGGGAAGTGTTAAGGAAGGTAATTTGCTTCCATTGCTGCCCGTGCTGTGGCCATGTGGAGCTGACACTGACACTTATCTCTGCAGCAGCCTCTCTCCATACCGGACTTTGCTTCCAAAGAGGTGACACGGAAAACAACAAATCTGGGTCTCTAGAGGAGTCTGTGCTCATTTCTGTCACTTACCTCACCAGTTCCTTGGTCCTTGGCCCTGAGAGAGTCCTATCTATCCCATTCCTTTCCCCTGTATCCTACCACATGCTCCCTGTCTTCCTTCTCGTGACTGTGGCATTGTGAATGGTTCATGCTGGTGTCCTTAAAAGAAACAGCTTCAGGTCGAGTCAGATCAGCTGTTGGCAGTGGGCATAACTGGGTACGTAGAGGTGGGAGGTAGGAAGGAGAAGACTCGTGGATTGCTCAGCTGTGATCCTGAGCAGCTGAGGCAGAGGGAAGAAGAAGAAGATCTGGACAGCACAGATGGGTTTTTTTGGAGTTGTGTGTTGATTTCTATCAATACAACAAAGCCAAGTATCCATCCAGAATATTCTGGACAAGGTGCCATCCTTGTCACTGCACACTACGCTGGGGTAACCTGGAATCCCCCAGTGTCTGATGGAATTACACCCAAAGGGAGCCCCATGGCAGAGGCAGGCTGTGGTGTGAACGCTGTCCCTGTTCTGTGATCCAGTTCCAGTCTGTGGCTGCCCAGTTTGCATTGTGGTGGAGTCCCCTTCTGCTGTGTCCATCGTGAGCAGGCTGACTGCTGGGTCAGGACTCAGCTGTGGGAAGGGATTTGTGTGTTTCCTGCGTTGTGGTGGTGGTGCCTCTGAGGCGTGAGTGCCACGGCTCACCCACAGGTGCCACGGCTGCCCCAGCAGATGACTTGGAGTTGCTATTTTTTACTGAAAGAGTTGTCCCTTGTTCTCAGGTGCTCTGACCCATAACCACTGTCCCTTCTGCTTCCAGCTGACACTGACCATCGTGCGGCAGACGGGGGGGCTGGGCATCAGCATCGCGGGGGGCAAGGGCTCCACCCCCTATAAGGGGGATGATGAGGTAAGCCCTGGGCCGTGCAACCTCTGAGGCACCTGCTTTTGGGGACTGGTTCTCCACAGTGGGGTGTCCTTATATGTGAGCGTTTTGGGGCCGGGTGGGAGCAGCCCTGGATCCCCCCAGAGCCAGAGGCTGGCGGGGTGGAACAGACTCCTGCCCCTGAACCAGGATGGTTTCACCTGGAGCAGCCATGGGAGCAGAGGGTTCCTTCCCAGCTGTGTCCTGGGGCACAGAGTGTGGGGTTGTTCCCCACCTGGTGGCATCAGCTGCATCAGTTCCATGGGGAGAGGGTTACTGTGTCATTCCCTGGTCTTGTGTCTCCCCTGGGGGCAGCCCTGTCGTGGGGTTTCTGTCCTCTTGTCACCTTGGGGAAAATCTGCAAAGAGGTTTCTGTTCCCTTTTCCCAGCCCCTGAGCGGGTTGATGTGGTTGCCATGTCCCCTCATTCTGGGTTCAGGACTGGCCAGGGACTGACCCCTCTCCTTGGAGCTGAGGGGGCTGAGGGGTCTCTGAACTCTGGGGGCGTAAGGAATGGGCTCTCCCTATAACAGATGGTTTTGTTTCCAGGGCATCTTTATTTCCCGTGTGTCTGAGGAGGGTCCTGCAGCTCGTGCAGGGGTCCGTGTTGGTGACAAGCTTCTGGAGGTAAGGACTTGACCCCTGTGACAAAGCAAATGCTTCTGATAACTTGGAGTGGAGGTATGAGATGATTGGGAGTGGGTTTGCATCACACATGTTTTAGACTAAATTAAGCATTAGGTGATGTGTAAGAGCTAAACTTTGACTCAGACATAGTTGTTTAATTTATGTTACCATGAATCTTTTATTGCTTTGTAAGCTCCTGCATTTACTCTGGCCCAGCTCTGAAGTATTGTGTGACCCAGGTGGGAAAAAATATGTCCCCAGGTGGCTGAGCTGCGCATACCTGGGCAAAAGTGAACCCTGTAAAATAACTGGTTACCCAGGGAGCCAGCCATGGGAATTGTTTGGGTGGGGAGGGACCTTAAAGCTCTTCTCATTTCACCCCCTGCCATGGGCAGGGACACCTTCCACTAGACCAGGTTGCTCCAAGTCCCGTCCAACCCAGGCTGCCTGAAGCTTATCCCCTGGTTCTCCCTTACATGCCACACTCAAGATAACCTGCTCTGTGACATTCTACACACTGAGGGACTGTCACACTGACAGCTCCAGGTGTTTCAAGGGTGTGAGCAGGTGGATGTCCCTTCTGGAAGATGAACAAGGGTTGACCTGAGTTGTGTTAAATTTTGCTGGATTTTGTTGGTAGAGCTGCTTCTGTGTGGGGAGTTACCTGTCTGGGATGTTGCCTGTAGGAATGATAGAGGTGTAGGGAATTTAGGACTCCCTGTGGGAAAAGAATTCCTCTGAAAGCACCTTTCCTTGGTCGCCCAGTCCTGGGACAGGTAGCAAGTGCTGTAAGAATGCAGGAAAACTTCCCAGAGGTCTGGACACACCTGTGGGAGCACGGCCCAGGTGGGGCAGGGCTGAGCCAGTTCCTCGGGCACCAGTGGCTGAGCTGGGGCCGTGTGTCGGTCGGGGCTGTGTCTGAGGGGAGGCTGTGTGTGAGGTTGGAGCTGTGTGTTGGTCGGGGCTGTGTGTGAGGTTGGAGCTGTGTGGGAAGTTGGGGCTGTGTGTGAGGTTGGAGCTGTGTGGGGTTGGAGCTGTGTGAGGTTGGAGCTGTGTGTGAGGGGAGGCTGTGTGGGGTTGGGGCTGTGTGAGGTTGGGGCTGTGTGAGGTTGGAGCTGTGTGTCTGTTGGAGCT
>VYXD01013955.1:100056-122357 GCA_013397195.1 Hylia prasina
GCCTGGGTTCCCTCTGGAACATTGGTGGTGTGATGGGGACCGGCCTGCGGGGTTATTGGGGCCTGGAGATGTCACTGTAGAAGGGCTTGGGGTGGAAGGGGACCTGAAAGCCCATCCAGATGGGCAGGGACACCTTCCACTATCCCAGCTTGCTCCAAGCCCCGTCCAACCCGGCCTTGAAAACTTCCAGAAAGGAAGTAGCCGCAGCTTCTCTGGGCAACCAGTGCCAGGGCTTCCCCACACTCACAGGGAAGGATTTCTCCCCAGTATCCTGTCCAACCCTGCCCACTCTCAGGGGAAACCCGTTCCCCCTTGTGTCACTCCAGGCCCTTGTCCAAAATCCCACTCCAGCTCTCTTGGAGGCCCATTCTAGCTCTTCTCCAGGTTGCAGAGTCCCACAAGGGACCCCCCTTGTCCTCCGAGTGTTCACCTTATGCTTAACCATGGGAAACACCCCAGCTCCATGTCTGTCAGTGTTTGTGGTCCGTATGTGGTATTCTTCATTGCCTTTGACACTGCTTCTTCTACCTTAAGGAAATTCACCTGGTGAAAGCAGGTGGTCCCCTGGGCCTCAGCATCGTTGGAGGCAGTGACCATTCCAGTCATCCCTTTGGGATTCATGAGCCAGGTGTCTTCATCTCCAAGGTAGAGTCCCAGGAAAGCTGCTCTGATTGTTCCTGGGTGTTGATTATTGGGATTAAGGTGAAGGATTTTGATGTGGGTCCAGAGGTACAGGATGGGTTTGTGAAATAAGGGCATAGGAGAGGGATGTGTGAAGGGTTGTTTGTACTGGATGTGCTGCTGCTGCAGCCATCTGAGGGCATGCAAAAGCCTCAAACCTATATAATCCATGCTGAACCCTTTGGAGGGATCCCAGTTAGCTTTTGAAATTGCTGAGTTCACGCTGGTTTTAATGAGTCCTGGGAAGATGCTGGCATTGCAGAAAGCCAGTCATTACAGGGAAAGTGCTGGTGGGATGAGTGTGTCACTACTGGGGCACCCAGAGCTGCTCTGCTGCACTCAGGCCAGTGTCCTTTGATCCCACGTTCCCATTCCAGTGGTGACATCAGCTCATGCCATTCAGGGACAGCACACAGGGTGGCCACTGGCTGCAGCCCATTCCCTCACAGTCCTGCACATCCATGCTCATTGGAATAGGGATGCTGGAGAGGACATCCCTGCTGAGCTCCTTCTACTTCCTGACTTCTCTTGTCACTTGGAGATGCTGAACCTGACTCCTGCCACCTGTGGCTGTTAAGGGCTGTTGGAGTTCTAGGAGTGATGCCTGCCAGGTCTCTTCCTTCACATGCCCATGGTTTTTCTTGCAGTGCATCAGCAGGTCAATGAGGCATGATTTGCTCTTCTCAAAGCCTAACTAACTCTTTCCCCCCATCCCTGCTTGCCCATTTGCTCACAGATTTCACCCGTTCCTTGTTGACACCTTTGTTTCACCAGGAACACAGGTTTGGTCATATGTTTAGACCTCTGTAGCTCTCTAGAGCACTGGGTGAGGACTGGAGTAGTACTGGTACTGTCAGTCCTAAGCAAAATAATGGCAACACAGGCACAGGATTGGCTCAGATTAAATTGGGAATATGAGAATAACATATGGAATAGCACTTCAAAGCATATCCCACTTCATTCTTCGCCAGTGTTCCCAGATACGTCACCTCTTAGCTCTTAGGGAATTCTGTCTGCTGAGTGGGGGGTCAGAACAGGCCTGCAGGGTGTTGGAGGATGCCCGGGGACACAGCCACATCTCCAGGGAGAGATGGACTTCCCTTCTCTGGTTGTGCTGCTGGTTGTGTGCAGGTGATTCCGCGGGGGCTGGCGTCGCGCAGTGGGCTCCGCGTGGGGGACAGGATCCTGGAGGTGAACGGCATCGACCTGCGCCACGCCACCCACCAGGAGGCTGTGAACGCGCTGCTCTCCAACGCTCAGGAGCTCTCCATGCTGGTCCGGAGGGACCCGCCGCCCCCCGGGATGCAGGTGGGTTCTGAGGGAGGGGGCTGGCGGCAATCTCACAGGATGGCTTGTGGGGGCAGTTTCTTATCAGGCTGGAGGTCTGGCACCAGGATACAACCGGACTCCTGGCTGGAATTTCCTTCTGCTTTGGCAGAATCCAGTCTCTTGTACGTGCATCTGCACCTGGGGTGTGGTGAGGATCTCTTGCCGTGGCCTGGTGACTCTGTCATCATGGAACAGAAAAGGGCAGGTCCTCATCAACAGGAATAAACTGCCAAATGAGGGATGGGGCTAATTCGGGCCCTTGTCAAGGCATTTGGAATTGTGGTCACTCTGAGAACTGTTCCTTCAGTTGAACTTGGCCCAGAAACAAGGATACTCTCCTGTGTTTCCAGGAAATATGCATTGAAAAGGCTCCAGGAGAGAAGCTGGGCATCAGCATCCGAGGTGGAGCAAAGGGCCATGCTGGCAATCCGTTTGATCCCACTGATGAGGGCATCTTCATCTCCAAGGTACCAGAGCACCACCTCTGCAGGCACTGCCAGGGAGAAGGGTGATCCCTGGGGGAGCTGTTGGAATATGCTCCCAGCTTTCTGGAGATTCTCCCTCCAGCAAAGGAGACAAGTCCTTGTCCTTTCGTATCTTCTCCTCTACAACAGCTACACAGTTTTTTATTTTATTTCCTGCTTGCCTGTACTTTGCTCTGTGTTTCTTCTCTTGTGTTTTTTTCTGTAATGCAAACCCACACATCTTTCCTTGTACCCACATTCCTGTTGGTCCCCCTGTGCCTGTGGCTTCCTGCACACTTACACATGCAAGCTCTTTCCACCTTCCATGGAAAGCATCAGGAATTCCTAACCTTTTCTCCTGTGCCTTACACCTTGTGTGTAACTTTGTTCCTTTTTCAGGTTTACACACTTTCTTGTTCAACTTATGCTTATGCTTATCAATTTATGCTCCTCCCAACCCTTTCCAAAAAGTTTTTATTGCCTCTTCTGTGCTGGCAGTGGAGCACAGCAATAAGTGGTGTTATTTTGGTCTTGCTACTGACAGAGAACTCTGGATGTTCACCTCAGTGTCACTGGTTCCCTCTTTAGCAGGTTTTTTGGGGTAGAAACTGATGTGAGTTATCCTTACGGCTGAAGACACTCCATAATTGGCAGTCAGCCCTGATAATTGATAATTGGTTTCTGTTAAGGCAAGGGAACATTCAGCATTTGTTGTTATGTGGCTGTAACTGTTTTATCTGAGTTCTAAACTTAAAAGAATACATTCCCTCTTTCAGAGTGACCATTGCATGTTCACTTGGGACAGTCTTAAAGCTGGAAAAGAAAACCTGGGATTATTCTGACAGTTATTTTAGAGTAATTTGGTTTGGTTTTCTCTCCTGCAGCATTACAGCATTTGGGGGTTGGAAGGTTCATAGTTCAGACGTGGCACAGAGTTAGTTTACCCCATCTCCCCTCCCTGTTTTTCCCAATACTTGTTGGTTTAGCCTGCAGAGAACCAAAATCCTGAACTTCCCTGCTCTCCCTTGAGCTGTGTTACTCCCCTCAACCTCTCTTACCTGTACTGTCTGGGGGGGTTTTCCTGCCTCTAATTTTCCCTTGATACTTGTGGTAACCATGAGACAAAGTGGTGCTTTTCCTTTCTTCCTGTTTGCATGTCTGATCCCTGCCTCCTTCCTCCTTAGTTTGTCTTCATTTGCATTTCCATTGTGTCTCTCTCCCACCGCGAAATGATTTCTCTTTCTGTGATATGCTTCATAATGCGACAGCTTTTCCTTCTCACCTGCTTCTTTTCCTTGGGACAACATATTTCAAATTCACATTCTTTTATCTCACATGAAAGATTGTTCCACACCTGTTCCCTCCACCGGCCTGTACGGGTTCTTCCTGTTCTGCCCTCTCCATAGCTGCTTCCCCTGCCGTGCAGCTGCAGGCTGCTGTTCCCTGTGTGTGCTGTCCTTCCCCACACGGCCCCCAGGCTCTCCTGTCTGCGGCCCTCCCCAGTGACCCTTTGGCTCCCCGGTGTGTTCCAGGTGAGCTCCTCGGGGGCTGCTGCCCGGGACGGCCGCCTGAAGGTGGGGATGAGGATCCTGGAGGTGAACCACCAGAGCCTGCTGGGCATGACGCACACGGAGGCCGTGCAGATCCTGCGGGGCGTGGGCGACGCGCTGCTCGTGCTGGTCTGCGACGGCTTCGACCCCAAGGCTGCGGCTGCCATCGAGGTCAGTCTCCACAGTCCCCCCACCTGGATCCCAGCTCTTTCTTCAAAGAACGCTGGCTTTCCCCAGCCTTCTGCCGTAGAATTTTTTAGGTTTTTTGAGGTGCCAGATTTCAAAGTCTGGCCTGTGATATGAATTGGAGGGGATCTCCAGTCCAGAAAAGCAGTGGTCCCTCAGGACTGCCTTTCTCCTGCAAGTTCCAGAGCTGTCCCACAATAGCACTGCGCTGAAAAAAATAAGTTTTCAAGCTCATTTTCACTAGGCTGTTTATGCCCATTTTTTTCTTGGCCACTGTTACATTTACAATTAATGGTCTGGCTCTTTATTGGTGTTTGTCTTTCCCCACAGGGTAAAGCTTCCCTGGAGCAATCCTGTGCCCTCTCAGATTTCTGTTTCCAAGGCTTAGCTAGTCAGCTTTTGTATTCTCCAGCAGAACATGAAGCCAGTCTCTGCTCACCTTGTCCCCTTCTTGCCCCCGGATCAATTTAAATTCAGCTTAGTTAGACCCTGGGTTCCTCGAACAATTGTCAGCCTGAATGGCAGAGATGGAGCCGGATGCCCTTCAGGTCCCTTCCAACCCAAACCAGTCTAGGATTCTATGGTATAAGGTTTCAGGTTGTTGAAAGAGTTCTGTTTCTGACTTGCTGGGGGTTGTCCTGTATCTGGGAGGCTGGAATAGGGAATTCTTGGAATGGCACTCCGTGGGCTTCCCCCAGGTGTGATTTGCTGTTTGCTTTGCAGATGTCCCCAGGTGTCATTGCAAACCCTTTTGCTGCTGGCATTGGGCGCAAGAACAGCCTGGAGAGCATCTCCTCCATCGACCGGGATCTGAGCCCCGAGGAACTGGAGATCCTGCAGAAGGTGTGTGTTGTGGCTGAGCTGGGAGCATGTTACACAGTGGAAGCAGTTTCTGGAGATCTCCAGTGTCTCCCTTGGTGCATGCAGCCTGCAGTGTGCTGTGGAATGGACCTGGCATGGGATCAGCAGGACCCACCACTTGGATCAGGAACACGCTAGGATGGGACTGTGACACCTTCATGAGGTTCTAGATGCTGCAGGTGTGGAGAGAGCACTGGGTGAGGTGGCTCTAACTCTGCTCTCTCCTAGGAGATGGAAATGGTGAGAGAAGCCACTCAGTGGGAGAGAGAAGAAATGGAGAAAGTGGTGAGAGATTATTTGTGTAGCAGAGTCTGTTTGTGGCAGTGGCTCTGCCGAGCCTGTGAGTCCCAAGGAAGGTGTCACAAGTTATCTCTGCTCCACTGTAGTGCCATGGGGAGCTCTGAAGCTCTGCCCCATTGTCAGTGCCATGGGAGTTCTGGATCTCTGCCCCGTTGTCAGTGCCATGGGGTGGAGCTCTGGGCATTCCCTCTCTGTAGTGCACTGCTGTGGCTGCTCTCTGGCTTTGCTGCACTTCCCTGTGCACCTCTCTGGTGATGTTCCTGTGGTATTCACAAAGACCACCCTTGTTACTTGCTGGTACCTCTTGGCCAAACTGCAGCTTCAAGGAAAATGGCCAGTGAGCTTGGAAGTCCCAAATTTAATCAGTTTTCTCTGTCCAGCACCCTGTGACTGATAGAGCTTTTGTGAGCAAAGATGAGAACACACAGCTCTGAGCTGCCCTGAGTGGAGAAGTGATGCTGTTGATCAGTCACAGCTTTGTGCTCCTCAGTTCACATGGTCATTTCTCTGCTTTGCTGTGAGAGTTTTGTGTCTGCCCATTGGCTCAGCCTTGCACAGAAAGAGAATTTCACAGAAAGAGAATTTCACAGAAAGAGATCAGCAGACTCAAACTTCTTGAGGACTTAAAGTTTCCAGTCCTCCCTCTTAAAACAGTAATTTATCCAGTCAGAGTCACTGGAAGGAGAGGGAAAACTGAATTCTTCATTGTTGTCAGTGGGGAATCTGCCCTCCTGGCAGATGTGTGTGTACATTTTTCAGGTGTTTTGTCAGGTTTCTGGTTCAGATACACCTGAAGCTTCCCTGGGTTCTCTCTGCAGTTGCAGTTCCTGAGCTTGTTCACATTTGCTGCCCCACAAGAGCAGGGTGAGGTTGGCAATTCTGGATGGAAGCTGAATGACCTTATAGAATGATCTTCAACCTGATCCAGTGGAAGACGTCCTTCATTGCAGGGGCTGGACAAGATGACCCTGGAAGGTCTCTTCCAACCCAAACCATCCTGACTAGTTTGGGTAGGAGAGATCTCAGCAGTTCTCTTGGTTCAGCCCAGAGCAGAAGCAATTCAGATTGGATTTAGCTTTTTCCTATAAAATGTCTCATTCCCTGCCTGGGAGGGAACTTCAGAGTGGTTTAATGTGGTTTCAGCAAACCTGACTTCATTGTGCTTCTATCTGAGCAAAGGATATTCCTGCCAGTTTTAATGTTGGCAACATGTGGATTTGGATACAGATATATGGATTGAAATACGTTCCAGGAGACTTCAGGTACTGTGGGGCAGTATCAGCATTCCTAACACCTGTGAATATCCCGAATGTGGCCCCAAACGATGCTGCTTGGGCTGAGCAGGTGGCATTTGTCCAGGCTCAGGTAGAGAAAGACTTTGCCAAAATTTATATTGAGGTTACTTAAAAATACTTGGGTCAGAAAAAGCCCAGAAAAACCTTTATGATGGGTAATGTCATTTTAAAAAGTCTGATATATTTTGGTGCCCCTTCCCTTGCTGTGCCAGGAGGAGGCAGCAATGGATGCTTCAGGCTCCTTGGACCTCCTGGGATCCTGAGGCCCATGAGCAAAGACATGTTTTTCTGCTGGGCCTTTTAAACCTTGAATCTGGGATTATGTGTTTAAAACTGGTTTTGATGATGAAATTTATCACAGTGATGGAGTCAACTCTCCATCATGGCCATTGGAATACTGAAGGAAGTTCCTGTCCCAGTGCCAGATCCCTGGTAATTTCTGTCACGGTTTTTTGGACTGTTTTTCTTACTCTTCAGTGTTTCATGTTCATTGTTGCACAAGAGCAAGAGAGACCAAAGATGTCTCCAGCCCACAGCAAGCTGTGAACTGAGTAACTGGGAGGAATTATGCCTTTGCTGTACTCATGGTAGAAGTTTTCAAACCCATTCACTGCTGACACCTCTTGCCTCCAGTTCTCTGATAGTTCCGTTTAGTAGAAGTGTCAGTAACTGTGATTCTCTGTGAACTGATTCCTGGTGCTCTCTCCTGGCTCTGTGGCTGTAGTTATTTATCTAGTCTTAAAGCAGTTCCTCCCCAGCTCTTGTCAGAGATGGATTTGGAGCGTGCCACAGCTCTGTCTGACTGGTGCTCCTGTCACTCCTCAGAATGTGACCCAGAGAAGTCATGCACCAGATTAGTGCAACCCTCACCCTACAGAGAGCTCTTGGCCAAAACAAGCATAACCAGGTTCAGAATGAACTTTACCTTAAATATCCCTCAATATCCTTTTGGGAGTTGTGATCCTCCAGAGCAGTAGTGACTTCTTATGCTGCTTATCCTTGCCTGGAGGTCAAGGGGTGATGTGGGGCAGTGGGAATCTGTAATGCATGGAATCTGTTAAAGAGCAGGGCCCAGGTGCTCAGCAGAAATTTCGGTTGACTTCCTCTCAGCTGCCTTCCACCTCCCACCCTCCCAGTGCCAGGACTTCTGGATCATCTGGTTCCTGCCCAGGCCTGGCTCTGCCCAGAGGTGCCAGGTGACAAGTCACAGAAATATCAGTGCCCAGAAATCAATCCTTAGGACAAGTCCTGCACTGTTCCCTTCCTCTTGCAGCCTGGAATCAAGCCCGTGGCTGGGGCTTTGGGGATTAGTCACTGGTCACTCTCTAATGCCCCTGCAGTGCTGAGTGACCCCAGGCTGACAGCTGGTGCTGAGCTGACCTTGTGCCAAGACCTTTCTGTCCCTTTGTATGTATTTGCATCATTCTGTACGTGATGCTATAAGCCAGCAAGGCCTGTGCTCTGTAGATTTGTTTTTCCATTCCCTTCCAGCCTGTCCTGTCTGCTCCATCAAAGTGTCTCTTGCAGCAGTGAGCAAGCTCCTCCTCTCCCTTGGTGTAGCATATGCTTGGGGGCACTGCAGCTCTCCTTGTTTTGCCCAGGATTGTCCCTGCCGAGGATCTCGGGGACACCTGCTCTCCCCTCTCACCCGTGCACCCAGATGATCTTGCTCTGTCCCTGTCCTTTCTGCTGGCAGTAACAGTGCAAGTGCCGAATTCCAACCCCTCCTTCCCCAGTCCCAGTGTTCGTGCTGGGTTTCTGCTCCCCCTCTCCTGGTGCTGGCAGTGCACCTGTGTCCCCTCAGCAGTTCCTGCCCAGCATGTGTGACCTCTCTGCCTCTCTCTTGTCTCTCTGTTCTGGCTCTGTCTGTCCCGTGGAAGGAGCGGATGCGTAGGGAGCGGGAGGCAGCCACGCAGCAGCTTGAGGAGGAAGCGGAGGTGAGCAGCACAAGGGAAGGGCTGGAGAGGCTCACAAAAGGGCTACAGCTGGACTGGGAGGCTGGAGAAGTCCCCAAAAAGAGTTTGTTCCCCAAAGCATGTGTTCTCCGCTCCCTCCCCTGAAAGGATGTGGCTTTGGGGATAAGAGAAGAGATCAGAACTGAAGAAATGTGAAAGAGATTGAGGAAAACAGGGGCTGGGTCAGAAACCTTGGCTTCTGTTTAGGGTTAGAAAGGCAATACACGGGAAGCAAAATTGAATGAAGTTGTACAGTGAGTCTGAGTTAAATTTGGAAAAAAAACTGTAGAACAATTGCAGACTTGCATTCTTACGTGTGTCCTGATCCAGTCATTCCAGATGCTGTTGGAGCAAACGGGTAGGTATGGCACGTTCTCTCCTCCATAAGGAAGTGGACATGGGGAAAGGATGAGTGGAGGGATCTGAGCAGTAGTGAGTCCACAGTGACATGTTCTCTGTGGGGTTTCTCAGGCCTGGCTCCTGCCACGAGTTCTCATGGTTGTGTTTCAAGCAATTCCAGCTCTTTTTCCAGGCAGTGGGAACTCACCAGAGTCTGGAGATAAGGCCTTGGTTATTACTGGGGTGGTTCCCTTGTCACTGCTCTTTCTCACTGGTTCAGTTGACTTTGGGCCTGACCTGCTCTTGGTGTTTGTGGTGTTTTTACCCCTCTGCAGAGCGTCCCCAGTGAACCCCTGCGCCTGGACTACCGGACCCTGGCAGCGCTGCCCAGCAGTGGCCTGCAGAGAGGCAACCGTGCCGTGAGTGGGGGCTCTGGGGGTGGGGGGCCCTGCAGGGGAGGCAGTGAGGGGCTCTGGAGGTGTGAGTCCCAACAGGGAAGGCCATGGTCCTTCCGTGACCTGCTCTCCACCTGTGCCATGGTGGGAGAGGTGGCAGCATCCTCTGCAAAGGAAAACTGGGAAGCAGAACCGTGGGGGACTCAGGCACTGAACCAGGAGGTAGCTGCCAAAGAAAGATGGGAATAAGAAAATGAGGAGAGCAGGAGCCAGGCAGCTTTGCCTTTTGGGAAGGGAAGTGGCAAAGTTTGAGAAGTTCCAAAAAGCAGAGTTGGGAAGAAGACAGAAAGAACAGCGTGGTGGGACAGAAGGGGATGTGAGTGGGAGAGTGCAGGCATTTGTTGGGGAAGGAAGAGGCTCCAGGAAGCTGCCAAAGAGGGAGAGAAAGATTCTTCCTTGACAGTGCTGAGTGTTGTGTGCACAGCTCAGTTGTAAATCCATTATGGGATGGTGTTTAGGAAGCGGGAGGGATGAGGGTGCTGAAACTGAAAGTGTTAAAAACAGAAGTTTAAGGCCAGGTTGGACAGTGCTTGGAGCCATCCGTCTAATGGAAGTGTCCACCACTGGTGCTTCAGTGGAAATGTCCCTGACCATGGCAGGGGGTGGGACTGGCTGGTCTTCAGGGTCCTTTTCAACCCAAACTACCCTGAGATTCTGTTAAAGCTGCTTCCCCCAGGCCTGCAGAAGTGCAGTGGCTGTGGTTCTGTGTCATGACTGAGCCCTGTGGCTGCTGTGTCGTGTTGTGTATCGTGACTCCTGCTGTGGACATTCCTGTCCTGTGCCCTGCCGGGCAGTCCCTCATATGTAGAGGCCAAAAGAAATTCCAGATTTCACAAACTTCACAGATTACAAACTTACCTCTCTCCTGTGTTGTTTAAAATCTCATCTCTCCTTCTTTTCTTTCTTTTATCTTTCCTGCATCACACCCATTCTACTGCATTTCTGCCTGCTCCTTCACACATCTTTAGTCTTCTTCCTTTCCTCCTGTTGCAGCAAAACCTCCCTTTGCTGTCATCATCCCATTGTGCATTTCCATTCCAGTGTTTCAGGATCATCTCTTTCACCTTTCCTGTCTCCATGTCATTGCATGCAGACACGTCTCCTCTCCTGTTCTCTTTCCTCTTTACTCCAGGCCTTACTCCAGTAACAGCTCTGCTTTGGCTCCAGCTCTGCCTCCTTTTGTTCCCACACTTCCCAGCTTTTGGTTTTCCCCTCTTGCTGTTCACACAACAAAGCAGTATCAGGAAAAGGTTTATTTTTAGCATCTCTGAGTGTAATTCAGGAGCTGGAAGAGGAGGAGAGTCAGCCCCAGGCAGCAGCTGCCTCCGTGTGGGACAGCTCGAGTGTGGTGCAGAGCAGAGCAGCATTTGGGGCTGTGCCTTGCAGCCGGTGTCAGCCTGGGAACGCCAGGCACGGGAATGTGGGGCCGGGCACGCCGGGGTGATGGGCAGCTTCTCTAAGTGTCCCATTTCAGGGAAGGCTCCATGGGTGCCTCTGTTTGTCCAGCTGTCACCAGCCCTGTCTTTGCTGTGGTTTGAAAAGTCCATCTGCCTGGGTTGTGGGGATGGGGAGGTTCTGGTGGTCCTGCAGGAGCTGCCCTGGCCTGTTAGGTGACCACTGGAAGGGTCAGTCCAGTCCAGCCAGTGGAAGAGCAGGCGGGTCAGTGACAGATTGTCTACCTCTGAACAACGTCATCCAAGTGACTGGTGCTCTTGCCCTGTTCCCGTTGTGGTTTTCTCTTCCTTCCTGTCTCCAGGCCAATTCTCACCACAGACATTCTCCTCTGAACAGTGACTGGGTGTCCCTTACTGCTGTGTAGTTCCCTGTGAGGGGGCTGCA
Source organism: Hylia prasina (assembly GCA_013397195.1). Taxonomy (NCBI): domain Eukaryota; kingdom Metazoa; phylum Chordata; class Aves; order Passeriformes; family Sylviidae; genus Hylia; species Hylia prasina. The sequence continues at coordinate 111,311 of VYXD01013955.1, forward strand.
GGGAACTGTTCCTGTCCTCACCGTGTGGGGATCTGCAGGGAACTGTTCTTGCTGTGGAGCAGGGGGAGGTGCAAGTCCATCTCTGCACTGTGGAACAGGAGGTGTGGATCTCTCCACTGACCACTGTAACTATGGGTGGAATTGGTCATGAGGATTCCCCAGGAATAGCCACCAGAGAAGGCAGCAGGTGGTTGTCTGTCTTGGATCAATCTGTGTTGCTGCATCTGGCTCCCTTTGTGAGCAGGATTTAACAAAGGCTGATGAGGTGCCCATTCTGTTTGTCCACTGAAACTGAAAACTCCCATTGGAAGCAGCCTGGGAATGCTTGCTTGGGGGATGCTCTTTGGCCATGCACCCAGTGCACTGCGGCCTCTGGATAGAAGCTGTGGCTGCCCCATTCCTGGAAGTCTCCAAGGCCAGGTTGGATGGGACTTGGAGTAACCTGGTCCAGTGGCTGGTCCGGTGGAGGGTGTCCCTGCCCATAGCAAGGGAACACTAGGAGCTTTCAGGTCCCTTCCCACCCAAACCATCCTGGGGTTCTGTGACTCTGACACTTCCCTTACAGAAGTCAAAGAGCTGCTACAGTCTCTATCTTCTGCATTGAACAGGAATGAAAGCCAGACCTGTGAGGGACTGATCACAGCAAAACAATCAAAGTCTAGTTTGGCTTTCTGGACTGTGAGAAATGGAGAAGACTTGACATGTCTCAATACAAGGTCTTCATGGTTAGTTAATTAGCAGCCTGTACTTTCTGTCCTGAATCTATTTCTCTTCAGTTTGTTGCCATTGATTCTTTTTTTTTCACTTGTTCATTGGATTTAAGATTGGATTTCTTTCAGTGCCAGGGAGGATGCAGGGTAGCACACGACTGTTCCATCTGCGAGCTGGGGAAAGCTCGCTGCATTGCCCAAATTTTTGCTTACCCAAAATAGAAATTGTGGCTTGTCTGACAGGAATAGCCCCGGTGAGGCTGGGGAGTGAGGAATCCCTCGTTGGGACGTGTTGCAGCAGGAGCTGGAGCTTACAGTGAGACGCAGATCCAGTCCAGTTCCAGTCGGGTCCAAGAGCAAATCAGGGACTGAGGCTCCCCATGGACCATCAGGCATTATGGCACTCTGGGGAAAAGGGGTTAAAAGTAGGGGTTTTACACTGAAAAAATCACACAGCCACAACAGCAGAATTTCTCAGGGTAGCACAGGCTTCACGGTGAGGAAACATGATATGAGCCAGGCCTCTGCCAACCACAGAGGTTGGGTTGGGGGTTAGGGGAGGGCCTCCGAAATTCCTGAGCCTCCCAGCTGCCATTGTAGTCACCAGCCCACCCTTGAGAGCTATTTTGGTGACCACTGCCATGACACAGGAGCTGAAGAATTTGCTCTGAGCAGGAGAGGTCTTTCTGCTCCCTGGAGGCACTTGGATGGAAGCTTTGGTCTTTGCTCTCTGACTGCTACTGCTGCCCTAAGGAAGGCTCTGGCTGGGGTAACAAACTCTCTTCTGTGGCATTAAGAGGAAGGGTCGGGGCTTCATTCAGGCTGTGTGCATTGAGCCTGAACAGAGCTGGGATTGCCTCAGTCCTGCCAGCAAGAGCCACCCAAAGGGTCTGCTCTGTCTGCTGCACTGAGCTCTGGTGTTTCGGGTGTGTTGCGATGCAGTGGGGCCGTTAAAGCATGTTCACCTGTGCAGGTGTGGTAGAAGTGCACAGGGTGGGTGTTGTGTGACTCTGTGGCAGCATTGGGGTGACAGCAGAGGCTGGGTCATAGGTGGTGGGGCTCAGTGAAGTAGGGGTGGAAGTGGAAGATCTCCAGAGGTGCCTTCCAACCCCAACTGTTCTGTGAGTCTGTGTGCTGAGGTGAGGGGGGAGCATGTACTTGTGCAGGTGTTGGAAGTGAGTTTGGCTGGGGAGCAGCTGCAGGAACGTGTGTGAGCTGGAGGAGTGCAGCCAGCTCCCTGAGGTGTGTGTGCACAGCGAGGTCCTCTCCTGGGAGTGACATTGGGGGTCACAGATTGGTGGCAGAGCAGGAGAGAGGGTCGGGATGGTGTGCGGGCGTTAGCACTGGAATGCTCTCCCCTGTCCTTCAGCAGCTGCTCTGTATTTTCTCCCTCCTCTTCTTTACTCTGTTCTCTTTATTTCTGTCTGATCCTTCTGTTTCCTCTCAGCCTGTTGAGTGCACTAAGCCCAGCTCCAGCATGGAGGGTGACTGCGCGGTGCTGTCCCCTCCCGCGGCATGGGACAGCCAGGAAGCGTCCCCGGACCCGGCGGCGGGCGCGGCCGGGCCCCCTCAGCACCCCGTGCCTCCCCAGCAGCACACGGGCGGGGCAGAGCAGCCCCGGGGAGACAAGCAGGACCCCGAGGGGTGTCCCTTGTCCCAGGAGCAGCTGCCAGAGGCGCCAGAGTGTTTGATCGACTCGCAGCCCATCCCCTTCAGTGAGAACCCCTTTGTGGTGGCCAACCGCCGGGGCAAGGCCACGGGCACGGCTGGCCTGGGGGGGCCTCCCCTGGGCTATGGCAGGGGGGGTGTGCTGAAGACCAGCCTGTACTCCAAGGCAAGCAGCGTGTAGTGTGTGGCATGCTCTCACACAGCCCGGGCCACTGCACCCTACTAAACCCCGGCGCCGGGCAGCACGGCGCCCGTGGGCCGGTCCCCTCCACCCCGCGTGCCCCCAGCAGTCACTGTCACCCTCCAGCCACTAACACACCCTGGTGATGGTGGTGCCTGCCCTGCTGAGGGGACAGGGTGGCATCTGTGACTTCCCTGCTGTCGCTCCGGGTGTGGCTGGGAGCAGGGGTGTCCCTGCCCGCTCGGTGGGCACAGGGGAGCTGGCAGGACTGGCAGAAGATCAGTGCTGGTGCCACTTCTGTTCCTGGGCCTGAACACAGCCCTTCTTAGACCTCTGGAAAGCACAGTAGATCCACAACCCGGGAGCAGCTCCTCCAAGTGACACTGTTGGGTAGATTAAGACTTCAGAATTTCAAGGGAGAGCTTTACTTTCTGCTCTGGGAAATCTGTATTTGACATTCCTGCTGTTGCACAGGGAACCTGTGGTGGAGCAGGGACTAGACCCAAAGATACTGTCCTCCAGATGAGCACCACATTGCTCTCCCCTTCTTCCTTTTTAAGCCTTTTGGGGAGGGCTAGAAATCAAAACAGCCCCATACACAGTCAACAGACTCAATCCTCAGCTGTAGTGATCTTGGAGATGTTTTAGTTCCTTGGCAGGAATTTCACAGTTGTGTAGCCAGGTGAGCTTTGAGCAGGGTATCTGAAATCTGTGCTCCAGTATAAACTTCAGGTCACTCCAGGCTTGGTGTGTCGAAGTACTGCTTGATTCAACTGACCGTGTGCATGGCTGTGGTATTAGTATCCAGTTCCCTAAATCCCAGATGACCTGCCTCTACCTTAAGGCATTTGAAATGCTTGTGAAACGTGCTCCTCGTGCTGCAGTTGGAGTGCAGGTGGTTCCTGGAGCGCTGCTCTCTGTTCAGCTGGTGGGGAGGGCTGGTGGCTGGCTCAGCTGGGCCTCAGTGCCAGAGGTTCCTCTGGCAGCCAGGAGAGCCCTCTCTCCCTCCAGCAGAATGGCTTTTTTTGCTCGGTGTCTGTAGAGAAGGAGATTTGCCTGGACTGTGAGTGCTGTGGGGAGTCAGGGAAGAGATTCCTGGGATGTGCTATAAGGCAGAGGCTGTAACCTGATCCAGCTGGCCTCGCAGGGCACTGGGATATGGTTCCAGTGTTCAACGTCATTCCCTCACTGTTTCTAGGGCTTTTTGGCACATGCCAGCTGCTGCTGGGCCCTGCTAACCTTGTTCCCTGGATGTCCAGGGTGTCCCATGGCCCCTGGGCTCTACAGACCCCCTCCTGCTGCAGAGTAACACTCGGTCTTTGTCTTGAGCTTTGTCTTCTCTCTTTCAGGCTCCTGTGGGCGAGTCTGGGACAGGAAATTCCAGGCGTGAATCCCCCTATTCTCCCAGTAATCCACAGGTGAGATTGTCCCCAGGACAGGTGATACGGGAAAGACAGGGAGGCACTTCAGGGATAAAGGACAGAGGTAGCTGAGGGCAATTTCCATCCTTGAGTGGCACTGTCAAGGTGGGGGTGATCCATCACAGCAGGCAGCCAGAGAGCAAGAGAACAACTGTCTCCTTCAAAATGACTCAGAGAGCCAGGAGGGGGTAATTAGCTGGTCATAAATGAGCCCTGAGGGTGACCTGAATTGCAGGGTGATGAGGAAGGGCTACAACATGTAGTTGTGAGTTTTTTGGGAATGGTCTTTTTGGACCAGTGCCTTGTACAGAGATTCTTTAATTCTGGCAACTGGTATGTGGTAAGAAATGGAAAAGTCAGGATTTGGAAAAGAAATGGGTCTGTAGACCAAGGCTGCCCACTGCTGTCCAGGCTTGCAGAGGATCCCTGGTTCTCTGTGTGGGACTGGAGGTGACCCGTGTGAACTGCTGGCAGGACATGGAAGGATCCTGCTGCAGCCAGTTCTGGGTGACCCTGCCCTCAGGGAGTGATTTGCTACAGCTCCTTGCTAGAGGCTTTCCCTCTAGAATGGGAAGTACCTTTGTTTCTTGTAACTTCTGATGATTTTTTTCTTTATAAACATTACCTCTTACCCCTTGACATTCGTATTCCTTTTTTATCTCTGAACTTCCCTTTTCAATATCTGGGTCTTTGATCCTCCTGTCCATCTCACGGCAGGAGTATAACAGCCCAGTTAAGCCTTCTGAAGTTAAATGAACTTAAATAGATTTTTAAATTTTCCCTTTACAGTCATTGCCTGTTACAGGGTTTTATACTGGGGGCTGGAGTGAATTGCCAGTTGTACTTTGTTCTTTGTCCTCAGTCATTTTGGCTCTGTTGCGTTCCTTTTGGAGTCCAGCTGTTCCCCAGCTGCTCTCCCCACCAGCTCTGGCACTTCCCTGGTCTTCAGTTCTCGGGGCTGGACAGGAGCCCTTGAGGTGAACAGAGTCACCCTGGGGTGAGGTGACTGCTGAGACGGGCGTAGGAGAAGGGTCAGGACTGTGCAGGAAGCTGTGGGAGCAGCACTTCAGTCCATCTCTGTTTCTTCTTGGCCTGTCTCACATCTCCCTCAGTTCTTGGATCATTTAGAATTGAGTGTTCATCAGGAACGCAGCAAGATTAGAGGACAATACTGTTATAGCTAAACTATTTCAATGCACTTTGTTCCAGCTATTTCCCTATTTACATTTCTGACAGCAGCTGCATTATTTGTAAGTTTTCCTTTTACCACAAGTGCCAGTTTTCTTTGAGATGGGTTTTCACGGAATCCCAGGATGGTTTGGGTGGGACAGGACCTTCAAGGCAATTTCATTCCAGCCCCCTGTCATGGGCAGGGACACCTTCCACTATCCCAGGTTGCTCCAAGCCCTGTCCAAACAGGCCTTGGAGACTTCCAGGGATATGGCAGCCCCAGCTTCTCTGGACAGCCTGTGCAGGGCCTCACCACCCTTGAAGGAAAAAAATTCTTCCCAGAATCTCATTTAATCCCACCTCTGGCAGTAGGACGCCATTCCCCCTTGTCCTGTCCCTCTCCAGCTCTCTTGGGAGCCCTTTAATGCAGTGGAAGGGGCTCTAAGGTCTCCCTGCAGCCTTCTCTTCCCCAGGCTGAATAGTCCCAGATCTCTCCTTTTCTGGGGATTCAGGAGTCTTGACCTTCAGATTGTTGCTCCAGAGCAGAATTTCCGAGGAATTTTGTCTCTTATTCTCTGGCTCCATCTATTTTTAGTGTTAATTCCGTGGTTTCAACATCTTGTAGTCCAGCCAGAATTTATTGGCTTATTTCAGAGAATTCCTTGAGGGAAATTGCGTCCTTTGTCCTGAGCTGGCACTGCGATGGTCGTGCCTGGCCAAGAGTTCTGCAAGGGGGTGGGGGAAGGCAGGAGGCGTCTGTGGTGGATCTGTGTGTGCCAGGCAGGGCAGAGGGGCTTCCCCCTTGGTGGGGGACCCCACCAGCTCCGGCTGCTGCAGTCTCTCTGCTCCTCTCCCGTGGAAAACCCAGTCTCTCCGTTTTCTCTCCGTTCTCTCCCGTGCCGATGGCCCCGCAGGTGCCCGCAGCCCCCCGGCCCCCTCACCTGGCCGGCAGGGAGACGCGCTTTGTAAGTGCTGCTGGTGTGCGGTGTGCGCTGCTGCCCCGGCTGCTCCCGCTGCCCCTCCGCTGCCCAACGTCCCCCCGCGGGCTGGGGATCCCCTGGGCACCCCGGGGCTCGCGGGGGGAGCAGCGCCCGGGCGGCACCCGGGCACCAGGGGCTGCTCCCTGCCGGCTGCTGCTGTGAGGGCACCCGCGGGGGCTTTGGGGAGGAGCTGCAGGGGATGGCTTTGCTCGGGCTGGGGGCGAGTGTGTGGGGTGGGGATATGCCCAGGGGCTGTGCCCAGGGGCTGTGCCCAGGGGCCAGGGACTATGCCCAGGGACCAGGGCCAGGGGCTGTGCCCAGGGCCAGGGGCTGTGCCCAGGGGCCAGGGGCTGTGCTCAGGGACCAGGGGCAGGGGCTGGGCCCGGGGACCAGGGACTCCGCCAGGGACCAGGGGCTGTACCCAGGGTCAGGGACTGTGCCCAGGGACCAGGACTGTCCTGTATTTGGGGTCAGAGTTTGGAGATGTGCAGAGAGCTGTGAGGGACTCCACATAGTGCAGGTGCTGGGAGAGGCTCATGGAGGTGGGCTCTGGCCTGTCCTCACTCAAAGAAGCAGGTATTGGGGGTGTGGGTTCTGTGGGACCTGGAGCTCCCCACCCAGGGTGGGCAGTGGGGCAGGGATAAACTAAAGGCTTTCAGGGTGGCCTCCAGATTTACGCCTGTATTTCTGTTTGTAGGCTTCCATCAACTTCATCACGTCGCAGGATGACAGTAAATCAGTGAGTATAGCTGCCGTGAGACCTGACTGTGGTGTCCCTGTGCATCCCCCCAGCACAAGGAACTTGTTTCTTCCTCCTGTTGGCTCCTATTCTGTTTCTTCCAGTCCTCCACTATGCCTCAAGTTTGTAGAAATGCATCAGGTCTTAAATATGGTCCATCTGAAAACCCAACGTAACTGTTTTTGCAGCTTTTATTCCTATTTCCCCTCTCAGCTTCCCCTCCTGCAGGTTTTGCTGGCTTACCCAGTTCCTGCTGCCACTCTCTGTAGTTGCAGATGCTTTGTTCACTTTCACACAACATCCAGCAGTGATGGTGACATCTAGAAGCTTTAGACTCTTGCCTCTGCTCCAGGAACTGCATTTCTCTTCAGAGCTCTGACTTGATCTGGTTCACTTCCATCCAGTGAGAACTTCTGCCAGTTCTCATTCTGGGTGATGTTTCCCTGCTTCCATCCCTGGTGCTCACATTTTCTGAGCTTCATCACACTTAGCAAACCCCTGTAGCTGCTGCTGGTATGGCAGGTGCTTCCTTTTGTCCTGGCTTTCTCTGTAATTCACTGGTCCTGTGTAACCCTTCCTTGGCTGGATCTCTTGGTGTTGGCTCCAAGAGCTCTCCCTGCCCGTCTTGCCGCCGGAGCGGGCAGCACAGCTGAGGAAAGAATTGGGGGTGCATGGATTTGTTTATTCACCTGCATGGCGGACGCCTCACTGCCCTAACTGCTCATTTCTCTTCTCTCTTTCTCCCTCCCCCTTCTCTTCCTCTGCCTTTCCCCCTCCTGTCCTGGGGCACTGGCACGAGCAGACCAAGCCTGGCGTCATTCAGCCTCTCTCCCGCGTGCGACCAAGCGCTGCGTCACACAGGGCCGAGGAGGGGGACAGCCCCAACCCCTTCCAGCAGCCTGGGCCATGCTTCAGGATCCACAGCTCTGTAAGTGGCCTGGGGTTTCCTCCCTAAAGCCGTGTGTCTGTGCTGGGTGGCTGCAGTGCCACGTGTTGTGGGGCAGGACACCCTCCCAGAGGTGGCTCCGTGGTTTGATGACCGCGTGCCTGAGCTGAGGCTGGTGGTGTCCGTGCACCCATCTGGGCTCCCTGAGAAGGGACCCACACTCCTCACAGGCAGGGCCAGGTCAGTGCATCCCTCTTATCTCTCTGGGCCTCCCCAGCTGCCCCGTGTCTCCATGGCCCTGCCCCAGGAGTCAGCACTGCTGAAGATTTGTGGCAAAATCCTCAGAGCAGATACAGGTTTAGAGCCATATTTGTGAAGCGTTGAGTTCTGTGGAGACATAAATCTTCCAGAACCTTGGTTCATGTCTGGCAGCTTGGAGCAAAAGCTGGTACCATCCTCCTGATGGTTTTTATGGTTTGCAAAATGATTGGTTTTGAAAGGTTCATATTCCTGGGGCTGTTCATTGATGGGAAAGAGAAGTTCAGGTATTTTGGTCTTTGTCATGACGGAAGACTTGTATCCCTTCAATATAAAAGTGGGAGGAATAGTAGAAGGTGTCCCTGTCCCTGCCTGTGACAGGGGGGAGGGACTGGATGGGCTTTCAAACCATCCTGGGTGAGATTCCATGAATCCAGCCCTTCTCTCCCTGTTGGAGGTTGTACAGTGTGGTACCAAAACAAGAGACCTGATTTGCAGGCAAACAGCTGTACAGAATCCATGGAGCTGGACAAGATTCACATTTCACAGTTTCCTCTGATCTCACTGTGCTGTCTTTTAGCCCATGCAGGAGCAAACAGCATTATTTAGCCCTAGTCCAGGACTAAGAAAAAACAGAAGGCCTGGAAGTGGATTAGTGCAGCTGGAGGGCTGGAGGGATGAACAGCTAAAGGGGATTTACTTTCCAGCAGAAGGAAGGTTGTGGTGTCATTGCCCCCCACCCCTTCCATTTCTGTGATGCTTTGAGCAGGTCACCCGGTGCTGCTTTCCCCCAGAGGTGGCAGGATGGGTCACAGGGAAGGCGGGTGAGGAAGGGACCAGCACAGACAGTGACAAGCAGTGGGAAGGTCCCCTCAGACCTTGTCAGATGTTTCCCAGTAAGTGTAATTCTGCAGAGGAAAAATCTGAGATCAGAGGCAGCTCTCCTCCACAGATCCCGGGATCAGATCGTGGAATCACAGGGTGGTTTGGGTGGGGAGGGACCTTAAAGACAGGGACACCTTCCACCAGGGGGAATCTTGTTCAGCCCTAAATAGAAGTCAGAGTCAATGTGTAGCTGCCCTGTTCTAGCCCAAAAAACCCTGATTCAGGTAGGCTGGTTGATTTGGGTGGAAATCCTCAAGGACTGGGACAGCAATGTGCCCTTGGCCAGAGGATCTGTCATGACATTCCCATCAGGTCAGTGAAGATCTGTGCCACCAAAAGTACCATTGCTTCACCATCCAGGAAACAGAACGGGGCTGTGACCCTCGTGCTGCTGTGTACAGTGTGTGTGCAGTGCTGTGCTCCTCATGTTCCTGCCCAAGGCTCAGGAGCAGCCCTCCCAAGGCTTGCATATTCCTTACATGTTCCCTAACATACTCCTTTCCATATCCCACTCGTCAGGCTCTGCGGGCCAAGAGTTGGGCTGTGTTTCCCCCACGTGGGTTTTTCACCCCACCTGTGCTCACCTTTGCCTCCTGTCTGTCCCTGTAGCAAAAACCATCACCACCGTCGCCACCCTCCCCTGACGAGGTCCCCATCAATGTCAAGCAGGCCTACAAGACCTTCGCAGCAGTGCCCCTGTCCCACCCACTGCTCGGGACACAGGTAACTCCAGCTGCTGGGGTAGCGTCAGCACAGGTGGCAGCAGGCCACAGGTGAGGAGGGAAGGAGGCGGGGATTTGCTCCCTCCAAAGAAAGCTGCTGCAGAGGAGGGACGTGCTGAAGTCCTGTGGAGGTTGGAGTATGTTGATGGTCATCCTGGCAGAGTCCTGTCTTTATCAGGTCCTGGAAGCTCATGGAATCTCAGGGCATTGTTGTTCTCCCCAGGCACTGGGATACTGATTACAGCCATGCTGTTCTCATGCAAAGGGACTCTTGAAATTCCAGACTCCTCCGGGGCCAGGCTAAACCTGTACTGAGACGTTTTTGGATAGATTTTGGTCTTCACTGGGATTCTTCCTTTTCCCCTTCACCTAGCTGAATCCTGGAACAGTCCAGGCTAGCTGAGGCCTCGGTCCCCCGTGCTAAACAGGGCAGCCTTGGATATTAGAATTGTAGAATCCTGGAATGTCCTGAGTTGGAAGGGACCCACAAGGATCATGGAGTCCAGCTCAGAACACCCCCAAGAGTCCCACCATGGGCCTAAGAGCATTGTTCAAATGCCTCCACAGTTGTAGGAGGTTGCTCAGGCAGATCCAGTCAAGTTCTGAATTCTGGATTAGTTTTTGGAGTGTGTTTGGATAAAGCCAAAGTTCATCTCCTTGCTCTCTTTTTGTGGGTCCTTTCAGTTTGTCTAAGTATAAAACTTTCTTCTTTTCCATAACTTGTTTGTAGTTCTCAGTTTACCCCTACAGATTCCTGGTTCACAGATGGATTTTGTGGATCAGTTTCCTTGCCATGTAGTTCTGTTCATCCAGTATTCTGCTATGCATCCCAGTAAATACAGATTTCGTTCCTTCTCCTGGCATCTTTGCTTCTTTAAAGTACATTTTGGGTGGTTTTGTCTTTGATGTAAGTGTGAGTGAGCTGCCACCAGCTCCTGTGAATCCCCTCCAGCTCTAGCTCAGCCCCTGCTCCTTTTTTGTGCCTGTTTCCCATGTTTTTCAGTTTCTGCCCTTTCAGAAGTCGTCATACCTGGTTCTGTTTAACCCTCCATTTAACATAAATCCTCATTCCTGACAATTGCTAAACCTTGTTAAATCTGTGCAAATTCCAGGAGTTTCAGCAGCCTGTGTCAGCTCGTCTGGCCTTGGGGACACATGGCTGGAGGATGGTTGGGGAGTGGCTGGAAACTTTCCTTTCAGAACATGCTTGTTTCTGTTCTTAGGAACTGGGTGGTCAGAGCAGCTCAGAAAACCCCAAAATGGGCTCGGAGGTGAGTTCTGGGGCTGGAAGAAAGGTGGGAGTCATGGGGGCTGTGGATGGGGAGATGGTGTGGGAGGGCTGGGGAGGAGGAGGAGAGTACGGGGCAGCTGGCAGAGTAAGGGTTGGGGTGACATGGGCAGGGTGCCCATGGCCCGTGGGCACTGGT
>VYXD01013955.1:123101-185495 GCA_013397195.1 Hylia prasina
AGCCCTGAGCAAAGGTCCTTCCGTGAGAGGCAGAAGTATTTTGAGATTGAGGTGAAGCAGCAGCACCTGGACAAGCCTCCCAAGCGTGTGTCGTTGGTGGGAGAGGATGACCTGAAGAAAATGAAAGAGGAGGAAGGTACATAGGAATGTGTGCACAGAAGTTTGTCCTTTTGGGTGATTCCTTTCCTGTGGAAATGCAGCACTTCCAGAAGCCCGTGGGTGGTTATTGTAAGGCCTGTGAATAACTTGAGTGAGTAAATATTGAAGGATTCTGTGGATGCTCCACTGATACTTTCTGGGTTGGTGGAAATGCTGTAGTTTCAGAATGTCCTGTATCGTGGAATTATGGAATTGTTTTGGTTGGAGGGACTTTTAAGCCCGCTCAATCCCACCCCTTGCCATGGGCAAGGACACCTTCCATTGGACCAGGGGTGCCAAGCCTTGTCCAACCTGGCCTGGAACACTTACAGGGATGGGGCAGCCCGTGCCACCACCCTCCTTGGATTCCTTGCCAATATCCCCTCTAACCCTGCTGTGGGAAGCCATTCCCCCTTGTGCTGTCCCTCCAGGCCCGTGTTCAAAGCCCCTCTCCAGGGCTCTTGGAGACCTCTGGGTACTGAAAGGTTGCAGTAAGTTCTCCCTGCAGCCTGCTCTTCTGCAGGCTGAACAATTCAGCTCTCACAGCCTGTCTCCAGAGCAGAAGGGCTTTAGCCCTTGGAGTATTCTGATATCTTTGCTCTGGACTCTTTGCAGCAGCTCCATGTCTGCAGCTGGAAAACACTTCAGTGACATTTTTAAAGCCACTGCAGGCTGTGAGTCTGTGCCAGCTGCCTAGGTGAGCAGCACCCTCACACAGGACTGCAAGCAGAGCTCTCAGACCTCTCAGTGCTCACTGTGCTGCTTTGGGTTTGCACTAGGAGGTAAATCGCTGCTCTCATTTTTGATGAAATTTCCTCTGGATTGAGAGTTGTTTTAGGAGGTGACGAGGAACAATATGAAGTGGAAAAAAGTGTTTTACTGAACTGTCCAGCCACTCCAAGTCATACCTGGACCTGGCATTGTGCTGTCCCAGTTGTGGAACTTGGCATTTGCTCTGGTTAAATTTCATGCCATTAATGGTTGCCCAATGTTCCAGCCTGTCTGGATCCTCCTGTAAGTCTTCACGGCCCTTGAGAGAGTCACCAGCACCTCTCAGTTTGGCATCATCAGCAAAGTGTTACTGTTGCATTCAGCTCCTGCAGCCATATAAAATTATTAATAAAAATCTTGCCCAGAACTGGCCCCAGGCCTGAGCCCTGAGGAGCACCCCTGGGGACTGGTAGCCTGCAGGACACCTGCTCCTGTCTCCTTTTGTCCCTCTCATGACTTATGTGTTCACCAGCAGAATTGTTCCCAGGGCCACTGCCATGCGTGGTGCCCAGCACCAGCACCCCAGGCCTTGGTTCCTCCAGAAGGCCAGTGGGAAGATGCAAACTCCCAGGGCTGCTCCCTTTGGGAAAAGGGCAGAAGAGACTGTACCAAATTTGCAGTTTGAGCCTGAGAACACTGGGAAATCTGCTGGAAATCTGCCCACTGAGTGTCCAGGGACAGAAGTTTGGTGGATAAGGAAGGAGGGATTGAGCAAAGTTTGTTTCATCTGAAGCATTAGTGGAAGTGTGGAGGAACAGAGGTTCAGGGAGAGGGAATGGACTGAAACCAGCTCAGACCTGCAGGGATGAGAAGCATAAGGACCTGCCCAGAGGTGCCATCCCGGGGGTTCAGTGTAAGGACCTGCCCAGAGGTGCCATCCTGGGGGTTCAGTGTAAGGACCTGCCCAGAGGTGCTATCCTGGGGGTTCAGTGTAAGGAACACCCAGAGGTGCCATCCTGGGGGTTCAGTGTAAGGACCTGCCCAGAGGTGCCATCCTGGGGGTTCAGTGTAAGGAACACCCAGAGGTGCTATCCTGGGGGTTCAGTGTAAGGAACACCCAGAGGTGCCATCCCGGGGGTTCAGTGTAAGGAACACCCAGAGGTCCCATCCTGGGGGTTCAGTGTAAGGAACACCCAGAGGTCCCATCCTGGGGGTTCAGTGAATGCTTTGTGGGGTAAGCTGGCTCCTGTCTCCCTTGGCAGCCCGCAAGCTGCAGCAGCAGCGAGCTCTCCTGCTGGAGGAGGAAGCTGAGGAGGATGAGGAGGTGAGGCAGGTGCCTGAGGCTGTGCAGTCCAGCGTCATCATCGAGGGCGTGGAGTACAAGGTCGAGAGGCTGAATGGAAGGAGCATCCAGGCTGCAGCAGCTCGGTAAGACAGGGCCACAGGCAGCCCTCTACCCACAGGGGGTGTCAGAGGTGTCCCAGGAATTCTCAGGGAAGCGGGCTGGGCAGGATTTCTTCTTCAGCACAGAAAAGGCCAAGTGTTCCAGCTGACTCTTTTCAGGGAACAGCTCCTTCAGCTGTGCTCGAGGGTGTGTAGAGAGGTTGATTTTCAGAGACAGATGCTCAAGATCAGCTGAATGATAAAGTGATCAGGGTTTTTTAGACTTTTGTTTCCCAGTTCTCTGGGACTTGGCTTCCAGGTTACCTTGATGGGTTTTTTTCTAATTCTTGGGCATAGAACTGAGGAATGAGAACAGGATTCTCAAAGGCTCCAGATAAACTAAGAATGCACTGGAGTAAAGCTGAAGCTGTCCTTATCTATCTTTGAAGTCTTTGGGACAGACATTCTCCACTCCACAAACACTTTTCAGTCACAGTGGCAGAGCACACTCTGGCATGTGGAATCTCATTTCTCTCTGTTGTTTCTGCCCAGTCTCAGTTGAGGAACTTCTCACATAATGATGCCCTGAGACTTTCCTTGCCCCCTCCTGTGCTGAGGCAGCTCCAAGGAGGAAAGCAGTCATATGCAGCTCCTTGGTTCTCTGGGAAGTCCCACTTATCCCTCCTGTTTTCGTACTGAAACACAGGATGCTGAAGAAGAAGAGGAAGGCTGGATCAATCAGATGACTTTCAATTGCTTATTATTTGTGCTTGAATGCAGGGGAGGCAGTGGAAAAGACTGAAGTTGTGTTTCTTGAAATAATCTTTCTCATGCAGTAAGAGAAACTGAGATTTAATTAAAATAAACTTCAGCAGTAAAAATCAGGGCTGAGTGTCACTATAAACTGAACACCCCAGCTCTCCCAGCCAGGTTCCAGCCCTCAGAGCAGCTCCGTAGCCCACCTCGTGGAAGGACTTGCAATAATCAAGTTAATCTGTTAATGGAGGTATAAAACCAGGATCAGGTGATTAATGTTTCCAAGGTGAATCTTTCTTGGGCTCCTCTGGAATCCCTTTGTGTTACACCAAGCGAAGCCAAGTGTGAGGTTCAAGTTCCTGGGACTGAAGGGTAAGATCCAGAGGAAAAGAAAGCCTAACAAATATTTTTTGTTAGAAAAATTGAGGAAAAATTAGGTTTTTCTAATAGATTTTTTCTAATCAAAATTTCCTCTGTTAGAAAAACTGAGGAAAAACTTTCGTGTGTGTGTGTGTGTGTGTGTGTGTGTGTGTTAGTGGCTGGCTGCAGCTGCAGGAAATGAGCTCTGATATCCATGTGGACATTTAGGAGGTTCCCACAGGAATGTTCACAGCAGTGTCATGGAGGGCTGTGATTTCACCCTGGAGCAATTGTTGCCTTCTCGGGATGGACCTGCCCCACCCTTTGCTGGGTGTGCAGCCTGTGGTGCTGCAGCTCACAGGGTACATTTTTCCAGGCCCTTGGAGCTCAGTGAGAACAGCAGCTCACAGAGGAATTCCCTGGAAGAGGGGATCAAGTCCGAGCAGAGAACAAACTCCACGTCGGGGTGAGTGGGGCCGCCGGGGCAGGGCCTGGATAGTTCCTCCTCCTTCAGCAGCCAGGGGCAGCAAAAGAAGGATCTGGGGGAGGAAGGGGAACTGATCAGAACCAACTGGATAGAATCTCAGCGTGGGTTGGGTTGGAGGGATCTTCACGACCATCTGGTTTCGACCCCCTGCCCCTTGGGGGTTGCTCCAAGGACAGTCCAGGCCCCCTCCAGCCAGAAGCTCCTTACAGGAGGCTTGCCTGTGCCCTGTGTCCTCCCCGGTCCCGCGGCGGGCAGGCAGGTGAGGTGGCCCCAGGGGCTCCCTCTCACGGCCTCTCTCCCGCCAGGCTGAGCCCGGATCCCGCGGCGCCCGTGCGCACAGCCAAGGCCGAGCGGCGGCACCAGGAGCGGCTGCGGATGCAGAGCCCGGAGCTGCTCAGCGGGCAGGAGAAGGAGCTGTCCCCAGCAGAACGCCGGGCTCTGGAGGCAGAGAAACGGGCCATGTGGAGGGCAGCACGGTGAGCCAGAGCTTCACTGCTCCCTCTGGGCCGGAGCAGGGGAGCTCCTGCCTGTCTGGGACCTCAAGGGAGCAAAACCAGGGAATGAGGGACCCTTCCACAGAATGGGGAGCTCCTGCCTGTCTGGGACCTCAAGGGAGCAAAACCAGGGAATGAGGGACCCTTCCACACAATGGGGAGCTCCTGCCTGTCTGGGACCTCAAGGGAGCAAAACCAGGGAATGAGGGACCCTTCCACAGAATGGGGAGCTCCTGCCTGTCTGGGACCCAAAGAGAATGAAAGGGAATAAGGGACCCTTTCAAAGGCAGATGTTGAGGGAGGTTGTGTAGGGTCTGTTCAAGCAGTGCAAAGCACTGGTGACATGGTTAAGCCTGTCCACTTCTGTCAGCACAGGGGACGTGGGAGGGCTCCCAGATTTCCCCCAGTGGACACAGGGAGGTCACAATGAACACAAGCACAGCTGTGTGCTGTGGTGGGTGTGTTCCTTCCCTCAGCACACTGTTCCCACCTTATTCATAACCCATGTGAAAGGGTGTTACTGAAGCTGCAAGGTCATGTGTTGTCCACAATGAAAAATGGAATTTCATATTTCCAGTGTTACTGGGCTGGAAATTGTGCTGCAGCCAAGACATTGGCAGGATCAGGCCATTCCCATTCTTACCCACATTAGGAAAGAGTGACTAGAAATTATTCTGGAAGAAAGAGAGCTTTCTAACAGAACTTAAGACTCGAAGCTAGTCCAGACGTTCACTGCGTCATAGAATTCTTTCCAAAAACTAGTCAGGCTGCTCCTATTGATAGTTTTTCTTTTCCTGATATTCCTATAGGAGACATTCAAAGGACAGTCTGAACTGTCTCTTTTGGGGTTTGGATGAGGCTTGGAGAGGAACAGGGTTTTTAGATAAGACTGGAGGGATCACTGTGAGCAATTCCAGTGTTTGTGCTTGACATGGATGATCATGGGACTGTTGCTCTGAGAACGGAGAACTGCAAAGAGGATCCTCATTGAGAGCTGAACTGATGTTCTGGGGATTTCAGCAAATTTCCTCTGAGACTGGTTTTCTCAGGATTCCAGGATGGTTCTGGTGAGTGGGACCATCAAGACCATCCAGTCCCACCCCTTGCCATGGCAGGGACACCTTCCACTCAACCAGGTTGCTCCAAGCCCCATCCAACCTGGCCTTGAACACGTCCAAGGATGGGGCAGACATCTCTGAGCAGCTGTGCCAGGGAAGGGTTTCTTCCCAAGATCCCCTCTAACCCTGCCCTCTGGCAGTGGGAAACCATTTCCCTTGTGCTGTCACTCCAGGTCTTTGTCCAAAGTCTCCCTCCAGGTGTCTTGGAGCCTCTTTAGGCACTGCCTTGCTCTGCCATATCCTTCCTTATGAGGCTGGGGTGACCACCAAATTCCTTATGCTGCAGATGTTTGGAGAGGTCTGGAATCACATCTCTGTCGTAGGAAAAGCTGTCAGTATAAAATAGTGCCAAAAGCAGCCATCAGTGTGACACTGTGCAAGCACCACAGTGTCAGACATCCTGCACAGACTTACTCTTGGTCTTCAGACCTCCTGTCAGGCCTCTCCTGGAAATCCAGATCACTGTGCTTGGAGAGGGGTAGTGCCCAGTCTGCCATCCCTTCCCACTGAGACACGCAAGGGTTTCACTGCCCCGTGCCTCCACTTCCCAGGTACATTCCTCACATGATGGGGAAGGCTTTCTGAGATCTGTCAGCTCTGATTCATTCCTAAGCATGAATGTATCCAAGGAATGCTGTAATAGAAGCTTTGTTTAAGATGGGTGTCAAACGGAGAAGCAGAATGTTGCCCATGCAGACTTTGGGAAGCAGAGTCCGTGCAGGGACACTGCTGCTGTCCCAGGTGTGCAGCTCCAGTCTCAGGACTCTGCTCTTCCAGGAACTTGGTGTTGCCAGCAGATAAATCTGAAAAATGCTGGGAGGGGAGAGGATGCTTTTAGGTGATGATATGATTTGCTCCTGTAACGTTACTGTTTATTTTATAATGTTTACATGCTTTGGGCAGGAATCAGTCAGTCACTGCAATGTGCCCCTTTTTGTAAGACCAAGAGGGACCATTCCCTGCTGCCACAGATCTCCCAGGAGGATCCAGTGGTCTCAGGGTCTCTCCTTCCTCGCTCTGGAATGGGCACAGTGATGTGATCAGGTCCTGTCTCCAGAGGTCCCTGTGCTGCAGGGGAAATTCTGCACTGCCCCACACACAGGGCTCAGCCCCACTAACCCATGTTCTCTCCAAGTGCCACTGGGTTTGTTCCTCCCTTTCTAATCTCCTGTCTTCTGCTTCCTTCCAGTTCTCTGCTCTGTGCTGTCAGTCGTGACCCCATCAGTTTGCACCTACTTGGGCTTTCCTTGTCTTCCCTGTCATGAGTGCTCTGCCAGAACGTGTGGTGCCCCTCCTTCCCCACAGCACCCCTCGTGCTCTGTGGAGACACACACAGAGACCCACGTTACACACGTGTTCTGGGCATGCACAGCCCTGGCACACAGCCGTGGCATAGTTTGGGGTGGAAGGGACCTTAGAGCTCATCTGGTTCCACCCCCTGCCATGGCAGGGACACCTTCCGCTATCACAGGTTGGCTCCAAGCCCCGTCCAGCCTGGCCTTGGACCCTTCCAGGGATGGGGCAGCCACAGCTTCTCTGGGCACCCTGTGCCAGGGCCTCCCCACCCTCACAGGGAAGAATTTTTTCTCGCTATTTCACCTTACCTTGCCCTCTGGCAGTAGGAAGCCATTCCCCTTGTCCCAGCACTGCAGGCCCGTGTCCCATGGGAAGAGGGAGGTTCAGAGGCTCTGGTGCACACCGAGGGGCAGGTGCCCACTGGGGCCCAGGAGCAGTCTGTTAGTTTTCCTCCCTCACACACACTGGTTCAGGGACACACCCTCAGTTACACGTGTCCCCTGTCATGTGCTTGGACCTGTTTTCCCATGGTCCCGAGGTGCATGGAACACATGATCAGTGTATGCTGAGAGACTCCCACGTGTGCCCACATCCCTCAGGCTGACTCACACTCACACACTCTTTACCCACCTCACAGCCTTTCCCTGGGGCTGAAGTTGTTCCTGGTCCCCTCCCAGCACATGGGGAAGGCAGCCCTGGATGTGGAGGCTCTGAGGCTGATGTTCCTGGGCACAATCCCAGATTGCCCCCAGGGGTTCCTGCTGCCTCAGCAGTGGCCAGGTTAGGCAGGATCAGATCTGGGACCCAGTGTAGCCAAGGCTGCCACTGTCAGACCCACGTTTCCCCTCACCAGGATATGTTCCTGTATATGTTTCTTTCTTTTCCTGTTCTTGTCTGCTGCAATGTTCATCACCATCATCTCTTCCTCTTCCTCCTCCTCCTTCTCCTTCTCCTCTTCCTTCTCCTGCTCCTCCTCCTCAGATCCTCAGCTCTTGAAGACAGTATTAAACAGTACGAGCAGGATCTGGCCAGGAAGCTGTACCAGTCCCGGCAGTGGGCTCCTGCTCCCGGGGCCAGGCCAGCTCAGATGTCTAGCCCAGTGCAGAGTCACGCCTCAAGAATCCCTGGGTCAGGAGGCCAATCCAGGTGTGCACAGCCCCCTCCCCACAGCTGCATGCTCGGGTCCCCCAGCTGGGGCCTCGCGGGGAAGGAGGACGTGGGAGTGGTCCCTGCTGTCCATTGCCCAGAGAACAAGGGGGGCTGCTGGGGCTGTGTGATGGGGAGAAAGGAACCGACGTGTCTGAGGGATGGACCCGCTTTTTCACAACTGTTTCACGGAATCCCTGAGTGGGGTTGGAAGGTTCCTTAAAGATCATCTTGTTCCACCCCCGTGCCATGGGCAGGGACACCTTCCATTAGACCAGGTTGCTCAGGGTTCCATCCAGCCTGGCCTTTCATGATCTCCTGATGGCTGAAGAGGGTTAAGGTGCAACACACTGAGCACAAAGGAGAGTAAAGCCCCCAAGGACTGATCCTGCTCATGTGATCCTTGCAGTTTTGTCCCCAGCTCAGGTCACTGTTCTGTTGTGTGGTACTCTGGGACTGCCCGCAGCTTCTTAGTGTGTTGATCCATAGCTCTGTGTGTTTGACATGTGTGAACACGTGTTTTTTGGGATGGCAGCCAGCCCAGCTGTCCTCCTGCCTGCCTCAGGGACCCTCGGGGGCTTTGTTCCACCCATCTGTGTTCAGCCCACGGGCTCTGGCACTGCCCTGCCACACACAGATGGCACCTGTGCCCTCACCCACAGGGCAGTCACTGATGGCTTCTTCTCCCCACCCCATTCCTGAGGCAGGATGAAATCACTGGAACAGGATGCTCTTAAAGCCCAGATGGTTATTGCCAAGTCCAAGGAGGGGAAGAAGCGCAGCACGCTGGAGCAGCTGGCAGAGTCACCCTCACCCGCTCCGACGCCGTCCCCAACGCCGCTGGAAGGTACTGAAGGGCTGCTGCTGCCTCCAGGGGAAACAGGCAGTGCTCCTGGAGCTTCACACGCTCAGAAGCAGAGCTGTGGGAACCAGTTCCCTCCTTCAGCTTGGCTGGAAGGTCTTCGGGGGCATGTGGCATGTCTCAGCACAGGGGGTGGGCCTCGGCTGTGCAACGTGTGATAGCACCTGGAGTAGAGGTGAGGTCCCGGGGAACCAGGGTGGAAACACAACCAGCATCCTGATTTTCTGAAAAAGCAGTAAAGAGGTGTTTGTTGGGAGAGCAGAAGGCAGCATCTGCCCTCAGCGTGCTGTCAGCACCCTGAAATGCTGCTGAGGAAGGAGCTGGCTGAGGGGGGAATGTCACACAGCCAGCCTGTCCCTAACTGCTCCTCTGTCACCTCTTGCAGATTGCAGCCCCAGGAACGTCACTTCCCCAGGAAGGCTGGTATGATATTCTCCTGCTTGCTTTTTTCACCTTTCCTAAATCCTGGGATTTCCCTGGTTACTGGGGTGTGCCTGGGAGCCGTGGGTCCCCACTCAGTCCTTGAGCCAGGCCTGGCTGCATGATGCAGGGAATGGTGAGGGGGTCAGTGGATGGAACTCGGCCAAACTCCTGGCTAGAGGCACCTCTCTTTCTTGCAGCTCCCATGTGACATCTGCTTTCCTTTTCCCTGTTTTATTATGTCATTCTCCCCCTGGTTCTTCACTTCCTTGTTCAGAAAGTTTTCCACCATGGTCAGAAAGCCTTTCCCCATGCTCAGAGGGCCTTTCCCTGCGTTCAGAAAGCCTTTGCCTGGGTTTAGAAGGGCTTTGCCTGAGTTCTGAAAGCCTTTCACTTTACTTCAGGGACTTTGGCCCTATGTTTCCTCAACAGCACAAAACAGACCTTCAGCTGTAATCAGCATTTTCCTTTCCCTAACCCTGAGCAAATGCCATGGTACATTGTTACACAGAACTGTAAGAATTGGTGAGACAGACCAGGGAAAAAGAGGTGGGGAGCAGCTGCATAGAGGGGACCTTGTCCTGCCAGGTCACACCATAATGCAGTTCTGAATTGAAATTCTGGCTCTGCTCCAGCTATCAGAAATCTCACCATGAATTTCCGCCCCAAAACAGGTTTCCTACCTGACTTGGTGTGCATTAGCTTTTCACTGGAGCACATGATGTTTCCTGTATGATTCAAAAGCCCTGTCCTGACGCCAGAAGAGCTCCAGATGCAGTGTCCCAGGGATGCCCCATGTTGCAGGCTCTATCCAGGCACTCCTGCCTCTCCCTGAGGATGTCCCTCTGCTCCTGCTGTCATCTCTGCTTGGATTGTTCAGCTTGCTGCTGCTTCTCCATCCGTTTCTCTCCCCTCACTCTCTTTTCTGTTTCTTCCCTTCTGCTGTCCCTTTTAGTCAATGTCTGAAAAGAAGTTTGACTACCGGGAATTTGCTGCTATTCCTTCCTCCAAACCTGTTTACGAAATCCAGGTATAAACTGCATGCTGAGCCACCTTTAGATAGGTCAGGACTTGGTTTGGTGGAAGAGCTGAGGCTGAGGGATTTGGGGAACCCCTCTGCAGAGGCCTTGCCTGTGTAGGGGCAGTGACACCAGTCTTGCTGAAAACTGAGGGCTTGTCAGAGGCTTCAGCCAAGTGGAACTAGGAAAGAGTTGGTCAAGATGGTTTTAAAATTAATGACAAAAGCTTTGCAGATATAAAACATCTGCACCTCCACCAGAATATTTCAGAATCTCCTGAAATATTTATAAGTGAAAGATGAGAACTAAAAGGGAAGAAAAAGTTATAGAAGTGATAGTTAGTAAATGTCAAATTGGAGCAGATGTGAACTTCCAGCTGGGATGTGTCTGGTGTCCTGCCCGAGGAGCAGCTGGGGTGCATGTTCTGAAGTTGTAGTTCTGCTGTCAGCGAGCTGTGGAGTAAACACCTGGTCCTGAGAGTGAATGCCATGGTGAGGTGCTTCTCCTTCCTAAAATGGCCTATTTTAAGCTGCTTTGTCATGGAATGCCAGCTCTGGGGGTGATCCTGACCCCTGGCCCTGGCTCTGGCGACCACTGGAACCAATCTTCTAGGGCTGGGAGCTGTAACTGCCTGGGTCAGCCAGTCACTGATGGCATTTGACAGCTGAATCGAGCATATACCCTGTGTGTGAATAGTTTTAGGTGGGTTTTTTAGTTTTATATACAGACCATGAAGCAGATACCCATGCATGGAGAGCCAGCAAGCACTGCCACATTTGGCTTCACCTCACTGTGGGGACACAGACCCCAGCCCAAGGTGTGTCATTCCAAAGACAGGCTGGCTGTGGCAGACCTGCAGTTTGAGGATTCTCAGGCAGTTTTACTTCATTTGGTGTCTGTTCTTCGCTGGCACCTGTCCCTTGTGGTATTGCTCTGCTCCTGGAAGTCATTCATCATTTCCTTGGAGTGCCTTGCTTTGGGATGTGCCCCTCTCCAGGTTCTGTTCTAGGCAAGTTGGGGGACTAGCTGCTTGAGTCCAGACCAATTTCCCAAATTTCCCCAGATGCAGCACTGGGTCTTCATACAGCTGAGAAGGTGCCTCCAAAGGAGGCTGCACCTCCAAATCCCCAGGCAGTGTCTGTGGGCCTCTCTCAGCAGTGCAGTAGTTCCTAGTATCATGGGATGGTTTGTGTTGGAAGGAACCTTAAAGCTCATCTCATTCCACCCCCTGCCATGGGAGGGACACCTGCCACTATCCCAGGCTGCTCCAGGCCCTGTCCAACCTGGCCTTGGACTCTGCCAGGGATGGGGCAGCCACAGCTTCTCTGGGAAACCTGTGCCAGGCCCTCACCACTCATAGGGAAAGATTTCTCTCTCATATCCAACATAAATCTCCCCTCTTTCAGCTTAAAGCCTTTTCCTTCACTCTTTACACTGCCTTTTGTGTTATTTCCTCTCCTTCCTGCACGCAGGCCGGGCAGTGGATGCTTGACTCAGGCATGAGGGATTCGTGCTGGAGTCTCCGTGGCCGTGTCCCCACTGTGGCAGTGCCAGTGCCTGTGAGGGCAGCAGGTTCTCTGTAGGGTGTAGGAAGGAGGAGGTGGGGAATTACTGGGAATTACCTGTTAGAGGTGTGAATGATCTGCTGTTCTCTTCCAGTCGCCTGATGCAGCTGATGACCTCAGATACGTCGATGACCGGAATAACTCAGGTAAGCCCAGGCCAAAGGAGCCACAGCTCCTTGCTGTGGTTCCAGAGGGTTCCCCTTGGCTTGTGGAACCACCCTGAGGACTTCACCTTCTGTTGCTTGAAGCAGTGTCATGTTTTGTCTGTTCTAGAATGAGAACTCCGTGGTCACCACGTTCATTTTGGGTAGGATATTCGCATTGTGCTCCAGTGATGACTAATTTTTCCAGTGTGGTGTGTTACAAGCATGCCTGGTTTTCTCCAGTTTTGTGTCCTGGAGAAGGGTGGTAGTAAGATGTGGCAGGGGAGTTTTGGCCTCTGTCACCTGCTGCAGGTGCATGATGTCCATCATTCAGGGGCTGTCTTGTGCCCCTTTTGCTGGAGCAGGGAATCATGCAGGTAAATTCCTCCTGGTGCAGACTCGGTGCTCCAGTACCTGGATGGCTCTGAGTTACACTCATGGATCTGTGGGCAAGGCCATCTCAATCAGCAGGAATTAAAGGAATTAAATCTGCATCTGGATCTCCAGGCTGTCCAGCTGGGGTGTGTCTGCCTGTCCCCAGCTGTAACAGACACGTGAGATCCTCACCCAGTTGGTTCCAGTGGCTGTGGCAGCACCATGGAGCTGGGCAGAGCCTGCCTGCTCTGTAGGAGCACTTCTGTTGTCTCTAACAGTTGCTGCTGGTTTGCTTCTACCCATTTTGCATGTTTCACGCTTTATTTGAAAAAAAACCCCAATTCCTTTTATCTTGACAAATTCCTCTGAGAACAGGCTGCATCCCAGACAGCTGACCCATGGCTGAGCTGTTTGCAGAAGGAGGTTCTGCCTTAGGACTCAACAAAAACTTACTTTCCTGGGAACAGTATTTATTCTTCATCACTCAGTCATCCTCTAAGCTCTGGGTTATTCTCTTGAGGTTGTTTGTTCAGTCAGTGCAGGGAACTGAGAGGTCAGAGAAGGTCTGGGAAACACCAGCTGCTGCTTAGGGCACTCAGACCTCACTGTTGCCTCTCACTGCTCTGTTGGGCCCTCAAATGGGATGAAAGCCAGAAAGGAAAGAGTGTGGTGCTCATCAAGTAAGTAATCGACCCAAAGTAATGCTTAAATCACCTGTGATGTGTGTGAGGCACAAAAGAAAGAAGGAGGTTTTCCCACATCATCTGGAGAGGATGGTAGGTGATGCCAGTAAGCTCTCCTGACATGGGACCAAGCTCTCCTGGCTTTTTTAGTGCCCCCCATCCCATCTCACTCTCCCAGGCAGTGCAGCACTCCAGCCAACATAATCAGAATTGTCCTGGATCATGGAATTACAGCTTTTTGACTCACAGCAATTCTTAAACTTCATGCTAGCAAACCATTATATCAGGAACTCATAAAATCCAACTGCAGAACAGTGTTGGCATCTCACTCCTCCCAGCACACCCTTGTCCTCTTGTCCATGCAGAAACAGTTCCTTCCATTCTCTGGTCTGACTTCATGGTCATCATCTCTCAAAAGTATTTAAAAACCTTATTCCCAGGTTTCCATGAAGCTATGGAGTTACTGAACTGCAGAGCAGCATTTTTAGGGTGGAACCAAGCAGTGTGTCATCATGTTATGGCATAACTTTTCCAGATCACCTGGGGACTTTTGCTTCCCAATGCTGTAACCCTCAGGTTCCAGAAATTCCCCTGATGACTGTGTGTTGCTCCTGTTACTGGAAACCTGCTTACAGGATGTGAGAAGCTGCTTTTGTCCCTGTGGTCTTTGCCCACCTGGGCTGTCTGGTGTTTGCAGCAGCTTCCACAGGACCTGTGCCTCCTCATCCTGCACCTGGCCTAATTCTCTTGGATAATGAACTTTGCAGCTCTTGCACTCAGAGGAGCCAAACGTGTTCTCTCTGCCCTCTTGTGGCTCTAATTCATCCCTGTCCAGCCCTTTCAGCACATCACTACTCCAAAGACTTGCATCCATCCTTTTCTTCTCCAGACTTGCATTGCACAGGTTCTTTACCACCAAAATGCCAACATCTCACAAAAATGGAATCTCTGGATTCATACCAGTGGCAATGCCTGTGCTTTCCTCCAGTATTTCCTGTTTTCAGGATGGGAAACATGTAAGTGAGGCCTGTACTGGTTCAGGATACATCAGGATCCTGGTTGGCTGGAAGTTGGTTCTTAGGGTAAGACCATAAGAAACAGGGAAAATAAGCTTGTGCAGATGAATATTCTCAATTTTCTGGGCTCACCTATTGTGTAGGCAGGTCTTGAACAAGGTGTTGTATCTGCATCAGCAATGGAATGAGCCTCTGTAAAACTGTCCAGATTTTTTAATCTTCCATGGAGTGCTGTGATACCAAGTTCCACCATGAGGCATTTTATTTACTTTGTTTCTTGATAACTCCTTTGTGCCTTCTGGGATGCAGTGAGTGACTGTGTCTCGCTTGCTCTGTCTGTGCCAGTCACATCAGCCAGTAGAGCAGCAGTCCCCTTCTTTCCAGGCTGGCAAATCCTGGCTCCTCTTGGTGGGAATAATTCCCATACTCATCTGGACCTTTTTTATTTCATCAGGTAGAGGAAGGGAGCAGGACTGCCTGCAGTTTGTGCAGGAGGGGAGAACATTCTGAATTGTGTTCTCCCATCTTTTCCAATACCTAAACCTCAAAGTGCAATGGCATTGCTGGGAAGTTGCCAGTGTACACAGAAATCTCTGCCAGTGCCTACAGAACCATCATCTCATTCAAGGATGGTGCATTTCTTTTATGCAATCAGGATTCTACTCCTGTTATTGAGCTTAAACATCATCCAGTAGTGTAAAAACAAACCTAGCGAGTCAGCACAAGGTTCTGGCTGATCTGGGGTGTGATGGGAGCCACTGGAGTGCCAGAAAAGGACACAAAACAAGAAATGCACAAAGCAGTTTCTTCCAGAATTGCTCCAGACTGCAGCCATCAGTGGGTTTGCACTTTCTAAAAAGAGGCTTTGATTTTAGAGTCCTTTCTATCTATTCACATCTGCAGTAAATTGCCCCTTCCATGTCATTTTACCCCTCAACTAGGTGGATCATGATGCACTTCGTTATAATTGAGATTCATTTGACTCCCTGATACAGCTTGGTGGCATCAGTAGTCTCTCCTGATACAACCTTCATCACTCCTCCTCCTCAGCTGCAAGATACTGCCCCAGGTACAAGTCCTGGCTCTGGGTCCTGTGGCAGCACCTTCCTGCCCTTTTCCTGTGCCATAACTACTTATTTGCCCACCACAGTTGCCCCACTTGTTTTCAGTAGAGCCTTTCCCAGGGTACAATCCAAATGTTTTTAAAGCTTAGTGTGCAGCATGGGGATCACTAAACCTGCATGCTTGGGGGCTCCTTTGGCCCCAGAGGGTCTAAAAGGACTGACTCCTCTCTGAGCCATGGGATTTCCTCCCCCACCCACCCAGGCTGGATTTTTATCTTCACGTGCCCATGTGTGTTGCTTTTATACCTGTGTGCCTTGTCTGAGGATCATTCACCTGCTTCCAAACCCTGGCATTCTCTGAAGGGGTGCAGGAAGGTGTTGGTATCTCACTCCTCCCAGCACACCCTTGTCCTCTTGTCCATGCAGAAACAGTTCCTTCCATTCTCTGGTCTGACTTCATGGTCATCATCAGCTGGGAGGGCTGGGAGTGTTCAGCCTACAGAAGAGAAGGCTCTGGGGAGCCTAAAGGTGCTACAGGAGAGCTGGAGAGGGACTTCTTACATGGGCCTAGGGTGAGAGGAGACAAGGGGGAATGGCTTCCCACTGCCAGAGATCTGTGTCTGGAGCAGAGGGACACAGGGCACAGCTCAGCAGCCTGAGCCTTTTTCATGGATTTCTCCGTTTGAGGTTCTCTGCTGCATCCAAAGGCTTTAGAGAGATTTCCCAGGAGCCCATTTCCACTTGAAGCTCATGGATTGCCTGTGCCCTCCTGGGCTGTCCTTCCAACAGATACTGGGGTGGTTGAATTCCCCACCCCCCCTGCTGCAAGGACCAAGGCTTGTGAATGGGAGGCTGCTCCCACCTGTCTGTGGAGACCTCATCCCCTCAGTCTTCCTGATCAGGAATGTCCCCTGTCCCTGCAGTCCTGACCTGTGAGCTCTCAGCTCCTCAAAGCTCCTGGTGCAGCTCCCTGCATCCAGCTGGGCACTGACACAGAGGGTGACCCTCACCTCATTGCCCCTGTCCTTCCCTGAGGGTCTGGATTCTCCCATTCCAGCACTTCAGGCACAGGAGCTGTCCCACTGTGTCTCTGTGGTGCCCGTGAGTTTAAAGCTTTCCTGAGCAGCTGGGCCAGTCTGTGACCAAAGGTGCTCCTCCTCCTCCTCCTTGACAGGGGGGCCCCTCAGCCCCCTACAGACCCGAGTCAGGGTGGATCCATGGTCTGGAGAGCAGAAGCATTTTAGGACACTTGAGTTTTCATACAGCTTGGCACTTCCAGTCATGTTCAACGAATGATGGGTGTTACAGGCAGTGTCTTCTCACACATGGCACTTCCTTCCCAGCATCCACAGTGGTCACTACATGAGCTACAGGTCATCAGGAAGTTCTGGGCATGGGGCTTCTGTGAGTGACTGAGACCAGTGCTGTCCCAAATCTAGTGCCTGGGAATACCCTGGAACACTCCCTGAAAGTGTGCAAGGCCAGTTGGACAGGACTTGGAACAACCTGGTCTAGTGGAAGGTGTCCCTGCCTGTGGCAGGGGGTGGAATGAGATGAGCTGTAAGGTTCTTTCCTACACAAACCGTTCTGTCATCCTATGATGGCCTTAACATCTGCATTAACTCTGCCAGCTGTGTGCTGCCAGAATCACAGTTGTTTGGGCAGGAAAGGACTTTACAGATCACCCAGTCCTCCCCTCTGCCCTGAGCAGGGACACCTTCCATGAGATGGGGTTGCTGCAAGCCACAGCTTCTCTGGGCAGCCTGTGCCAGGGCCTCACCATCTTCACAAGGAAGGATTTCTTGTCAGTATCTTACCTAACTTAACGCAGCGCTTTGTCTTGAGATCTAAACGTCTCCTGTCATTGCAGTTCCCCGGGAGCAGGATGGGCAGCCAGAGGAAGAGGACACATTGGGAACACGGGATCCATCAGCACCAGCTCCCTCAGCCCTGGAGGACATGGCCCTGTACAGCAGCAAGCGGAAGCTCCGGCACAGCCGGCGCAGTTTGGAGACCGCTGTCCCCACATAGGTGACCTGGCACACCTGGGCAATGGACTGGCCTGGCACAGCCCTTCCGAGCTTCCTGTGCTCCAGGGACAGCACCAGGCTGCCCCCCTGCCTACAGACTCTGGATGGGACCTGAGCTTCCCGTGAGCTCTGTGGCCAGCTGACTCCTCTGAGGCTGTGAACCGCCCTCCTTTCTCATCCAACAGTGCACTGGAGCACATCCCAAAAATGGGACAACACTGGACTGACTGCTGGCAGATGGAGAGGAAGTGTGGCCAGGACAGTGGGTGGCTTGTTAGCCTGTAAATATTGTGTGTGGGGAAGGGTAGGACAGGGAGAATGTAGGCGTGTGAGAGTGTGTTGGGCTCCAGCTGTTACTGCCTCAGCTTGGGTTTTGTAGTGGTTAAAAGGAGCTTCTCCTCTGGTGGGAATCAGGAGGAAGGTCCAGCCTGCCTTTACTCCTATTTAATTTCCAGTCTTTTGCCAAAAAGCATCTCCTCCCACCTCCTGCACTGTGTCACCTCACTTCCCTTCGGGAGTGCTTGGGAATGGGAAGCTTGGAGGCAAAAAAAAGAAAAAAACCCACCAGAATTCCAGCAAAGTGCCTCCCTCTGCCACTGACACTCTGTGCTCAAGGAAAACAGAGCCAGCTCTCTGCCACCTGCCTCTGTCCTGGTGGGACACTACCCCTGCTGGGGGTTTGCACTGTCCTGGGGACAGGTCCCTCACTGGATGGTCACGTCCCCCTTGTCACACCCGGTGTGAGCCATTCCACGAGCACACAAGTGGAGGAGTCTCTCTCCTGTAGTACTGGGGCTGAGCTGGTCAACTGGGGCAGGGATGGCACGGAGCCAACAGCCACAGCAGGCGTGTAGGGGGTGTGTGACAGCAATGGGGAGCAGGACAATTGGGGTAGGACACGGTGCCAGAGGTGGGAGGTGTGACAGCAGGTACCTTAGGTGGGTAGAGTTCAGGAACTGGGGACGGGTAGAATGTGGCGTTGCTGGGGTCAGGTTGGGAGTTACAGGATCTTACACATGGGAGATACTGGTGGGGAGTCCACAGTGTCCATGCTGGCTGTAGGGTGGAGTGGGATGTCACAGGGTGCCTGGTGGGGGCTGGCAAGGAGCACCACAGAGCTGGATGGGGCTGGCCTG
Source organism: Hylia prasina (assembly GCA_013397195.1). Classification (NCBI taxonomy): domain Eukaryota; kingdom Metazoa; phylum Chordata; class Aves; order Passeriformes; family Sylviidae; genus Hylia; species Hylia prasina. Next base: position 141,304 of record VYXD01013955.1, read on the forward strand.
TGCCTTGCAATAACTACACAGTTCCACTTTGCCAGCTCATTGGCTTCAGACCCCTTTCTGTGGAGGACAGGGAAAATGCACGTTTGCCCACGCAAGGGGGAAAAAGGAAAATGAGGAATGAGTGGGGGTGTGAGTCCTGATTTCTACATGTGGAACAAGGGCTGTGAGCTGGTTCTGTATCATGTGAGCTCTGCCGCTGTGGAGGTCACAGCTGCTGCTCCCAACTCTGCCATCAGCCTCTGCTGCCACTAGTGAGGGGAGACAACCCTTTTCTTTTTCTTTTTTTTTCACTGCCTCTAACCGTGAGGAAGGTCCGAGCTCGGCACAGTCCCATTCCCTGTCCATTGGTGCTCTCTGACTCCCCAGTAAGACCAGGGTTGGACCTTGAGCCTCACAGTGGCTGGGCAGTGACAGGCACACCTGCTTGTACATTTGCTGAAGGAAAGAGCTGGATGCAGTTTTTTGGGTGCAGTTTTTTAGTTGAGCCTCTCCTTTCATGCCAAAATCCAGCGGATCATTTTAACTGACTCTGTATGTTTTGATTTTACGGACTTGTGAAGGGGGAACTCTGATAATCTCACATGGCAGCTGCAGCTGCTTCCATCATCAGCAATTTGAGCTTTTCCTTTTTAAATCGAATTTTAGCATTTGCTTTTTAACAACAACAGTTTTGGAAACAATCCTGGCTGGGTTTTGGTGACTAACTTGTGATTCTTCTTTCCCTGTGCGGTACCTGGTGCCAGGCTCTGGATTCTCTCCCGTTCTCTCCCAAGAGACTCCGAGGGAAAATTAGCGCATCAAGACTGTAACTAGTGAAATTTGTACAACCAAAGAAATCTATTTTGTGGTTCAAGGATAATAAAGTTTACTTTACATTTTAGAGCCTTTAGTTGCAGTGGTTTGCCCTGTGTGAGGTCTGCAATCTCAGTATCAACACTTCGGTGGTAGTTGTTACTCACTGCATGTACCAGCAAAGTTGGTTCTGGTGTTCCTGCTTTTGGGAGCAGAAATTAATGCACACCCAAATTACTGCCAGCTGTGAGCATATCAATATTCAGGGATGGGGGGAAAAAACAATATGAAGCACAGTGATACCAGCAAGATCTTCAGTCTCTTGGCTTTCCTTACTTGGCTGTGTTAAAAAAAAAAAAAAAGAAAAAAAAAAAAAAAAAAACACAAACCACAAAAAACCACACCACCCACACCCACTATTTTGTTTATGTTATTAAAGTTTTCAAAAATAGTTTGACTGGTAAAAAACCAACCCCATTTCTTGTAGCTTAATCAGGTTTTCTTGAGTTTGGTTCAGTGGATGGGCACCATGCTGTGCCACCCCAGGGAAAGAGGGGCAATCTCAGAAGAGGGTGGGTTTCCTTTTCCAAGGAAAAAAAATCCCAGGGTAATGCCAGACCTGAGCCTCATTCTTCCACCTGTGTGACAGGTACAGCTGGGAAAGGGGCCTTGGCTCTGCCACTTGGTACATCAGGAACAGCCTCGTCCTTGGTCAGCATGAGGGTTCAGGAGTCTGAACTGCAACCCTCACAGGCTCTGTTCGTGGCTCCTTTGCTGTGTTTAATCCATCTGTTCTCTTCTGCCCACTTAGTTTCTTTGGGCCAGGTTTACTAACAGGTTTCTCTCTTAGTGTATACAATTTGTCCACTACAACTGATCTCTGATTAGGTAATGGGAAGTAGTTACCCCTTCAGACAAAAGTAAACACAGAAACATCATCAATGGAAACTTTATTTAGGGATATTTATTTAGGGATTGTTTATGTAGGGTTGGAATTAGATGGTCTTCAGGACCCCTTCCAACCCCATCACGCTCTGATTCTATGATTTTCATATAAATAGGAACAGAAATAACCCAGCTCAATATATAGGGAGAATGCAAATATCTCCAAAGTCACACAGGCAAAGACCACAGCACAGCTGGCTGGGTTGAAAGGTTTGCAAGAAACACTTTTGCAGCTGACTGCCAAGTGTAGCAGCAGGAATTCACAGATGGGCTCTGGGAGATGGAGGAGTAGGAAATGTCGGGACACAACTCCAGGTGTGAACCTGCACAGCCTCCCCCTCTGATCCTGCTAAATGCAAGTTTTCTTGGTTTCAAGAGTCAATCCCACATGGTATTGGTATGTAAGGTGAAGGATGGTGGTGGTCCTTCCCTGCATTTCCCTCCACATATAACAGCAGGCAGGTGTCTGGAATAACTGTAGGATTCTCTTCAAGGACTGTCTGCTGACAGAGAGGAGGGGCCGTCATGGAAGCTGCAAACCACAACAAATTTACCTGTTTCTCAGCTCTGAGAAACCTGGCCCTTGGAATACCTGCGATAACTGGAGGCTGGAGAATGTTGGTTTCCAGTCTTACCCGCTGGCCACCCGCTGCTCCTGGAGACAAATAGCTGCAGGAGATGAAGCTGTAGTTGTAACTCAGTGCCACTTTTGCTGCTGCGTGTAGTTTTTGTTGATTCTGTGCTTACAGTCACCATTAGTGATACACATGGAGCACCAAAAGAACCCAAAGCCGGAGCACAGCAGGACCTCCCTGGCACAGCTACCAGTGCCACCGCCACGGAAGTTTGCTTTGCCTATCTCTGGGCCTTGGGCAAAGCCACCTCACTGGCTTCAGCTCCTTATGTCCTGGTGCATCACATCTCCATGTACATTAACCGGGGTGGATGAGTTAGGAAGAGCTGCAGCTCCTTGGAAGGTCGAGGAGGGACCCGGCGGGGCCGGAGGGCTGGGCAGGCACCGGCCGCGTGTGGCTGAACAAAAGCTTGCGTGTGTGGCACGGGGGCCCTGGCTGTGCAGGGACAGGCACGATCGGCGCGGATGGACCGGGCCGGGAGCGGGACCCGGAGCGGCGGCACGGACGGGGATTGGCCGGGCCGGGCCGGGAGCAGCGGGGGCGCGGCCCCGTCAGCTGACGCCGTCACGTGACGCTGCGCGCTGACGCTCCCGGTGACGCCACAGTGACGCGACAGTGACGGGCGCGACCGGGCCAGGCCGAGCCCGGCCAGGGGCGAGCGAGTCCCGGGAGAGGATCCTGGAGCGGGGGGATTGAAACGGCCCCGGGAGCGGCTCAGGGGCCGTGCCGCGCATCGCCAATGAAAAGGTGCAGTTCTCTGCCTGCAGAAATCATTTACCTGCAGTTGTGGTGAATTCTCGTTTATTTAATAGCCTTAATGGCCTTAAACCAACATTCTAAATCAGGTCTCGCTGTGCAGTGAGGCTGTTTCTCTTCAGGGCGGACAGAGGAGACACATAGTGCACCTGACTGTAAAATCTTGTTTGCCTTCTCTACACGCTACAGCACTAGTTTGTGTAAATCACGGAATCAGAGTAAGCTGAGTTGGAAGGGACTCACAAGGATCATCGAGTCCAGCTCCTGACACTGCACAGGACCATCCCCCAGACTCACACCATGTGCCAAAGAGTATTGTCCAAACACTTCTTGAACTCTTTCAGGCTTGGTGCTGTGACTGCTGCTCTGGGCAGCCTGTTCCAGTGCCCAGCCACCCTCTGGGCGAAGAACCTTTTTCTGATACCCAACCCAACCCTCCCCTGACATAACTTCGGGCCATTTCCTTGGTTCCTGTCACTGGTGACCACAGAGAAGAGATCGGTGTCTGCACCTCGTCCCCTAATAAGGAATTTTCAGATTGCAGTGAGTCAGGGCTAGAAATTAAAGTGTGTATTCCATGACTGTTGGAGATGGAAGCTCTGCCAGTGCAGGGATGAGCTCTGGCCCTGGATATCCTTGTTCCTGGGGGGGAGCGTTAACTGGCCCAGCCCAGCAGGTCTGGATTTTCTCTTAATCAGGTCATACTGGATGTTCTGAATCCCTCCTGTCTGCAGAGGGAACCCTCCAGTGTGGTCAGAGGTTAAGGCCAGGTGACCTGATCTCAGGGACCTACCTTCCTTAGGTCAAGGACCTTTCTTGGGCTTTTCCCCAGAAGAAAAGGATGGCCATCAGGGCTGAACACTGGTAAACAAAAAACCAGCAAACTCTCACAACAGCTTCATGCCCTGGTACCCAAACAGTGCTGCTGTATAAATATAACAGTGATTATTCACAGATTTTTCCCCATCAGCCCCATTAATTGAAGGCAGTTCCCCATAAAAAAGCAAACAACTTCTAACAGTGAAACTGTGCAAGACCACATTCCTGTTCCCACTCCCAGAGTTCCCTTCAGATGTTGGTTCTGCTTTTAGAGTAATGTGGGATTTCTCCTCAGTTCTTTACAATAAAAAGTCACTGTGAAGAACTAGAGGGGGATGACTCGTACAGCCACTGAAGAGATGTTTCCAATTCTGTCAGCAGAGCAGGGGGTGAGAATTGGGTTAGAGACCACCTGAGTTGAGTGACCAATCCTGCAGTCACTGCAGAAAAAATCAGCTCAGTGCTCAATGCCTGTCAGTGCCTGGGACTCCTTGAAATTGAGATGGCATAAAAACAGGCAGACCATGTTAAACAGCTTCAGAACAGACAGATAAAGGGCAAAAGCAAAGCTGCACTTAACCCAGATAATCCGATATGTACAAATGCAGAGCCTGAACAGATCAAACCCAGAGTAGCAGCTGTGTGGAGTCAAGGGGAAGATTCACCAGCTTCTCCATTATCACAGAGCCTGTGGATCTGCACTGCTAAAGAAGCAACTCTGGAATGAGTTCCTATTCTCCAGATTACCTTGTCTCTGCTCGTGGCACCTTGGGGCAGGTAATGTGTCTGTTCCTTGCATTTTGTTAGCAATTACAGTGGGCCACTGGCTCCTTGGTGAATGTAGCCAGGGGACAAGTGTGGTAACCACAGAATCATGGAATGTTTGGGGTGGGAAGGGACCTCAAAGCCCATCCAATCCCACCTCCTGCCATGGGCAGGGCCACCTTTCACTATCCCAGGCTGCTCCAAGCCCTCTCCAACCCAGCCTTGGACACTTCCAGGGATAGGGCACCCACAGATTCTGTGGGCACCCTGTGCCAGGGCCTCACCACCCTAACAGGGGAGAACTTCCTTTCAGTATCCCATCTAAACCTACCAGAAGCCACGCTCCCATCAGGTCAGATTTCCATGATTTCATATTTAAAATCATAGAACCACAGAACATTACGGTCACAACAGACGTGTAAGGGCATCAAGACCAACCACCAGCCCAGCACCACCACGTTGACCACTACACCACGTGCTTGAGTGCCATACCTCCATGTGTTTTGAATTCTGTGGCACACAAATTTGTGCAATCCCCTTTTGATCAGTGCTGAGACCCCTTGCAGTGCTCCTGTTCAGGCTGTTGTGAAAACTCAGGGTTAGAGCAGCACCCCAGCATGACCTGTCCACCACCTGTGGGCTGTGTTGGTTCCTGGGGAGAACAGTGCAGCAGAGCTCTCCCTGCAGCTGCCCACCTGCTCAGGGGGTTCTCCCTGCAGCTGCCCACCTGCTCAGGTTGTTTGCTGCCGTGCTCTGCTGGTTCCAAGAGCTGCAGTCCCAGCAGAAGCAGCTACCAGAATCTGAAATTAGGTTTCACACTCATTACACATGCTTTGTTTTACCCCATGTCATTAATCCAGACATCATCAATCTGGGACACAAGTGTCCCTTGCCCTTGTTTGCACGCCGTTGGCAGAGGGAGCCTAGTAAGCCACTGGTGACAAACAGTAATTACCCAGATTACTGCACTAATCCACTGTAACAATGCAAATGCATTGTAATTCATGAAAACAAAACCAACACCACTTACACATGTACATTGCATTTACAGTGAAAGAAGACTCTCTAAAATAACCAATATTATCTTGGAAATAATACAACAAAACAAACATAACCAACATTCAGAACAGAAAAGCAGCGAAACTATTACCAATTCCCAAGTGGAAGGATGCAGTCCTTTTTATTCCACTAGGAATAGCTTTAAAATGAGCAGTTCCAGTAATACTCACTCTGGAGTGCAAAAGAAATTGGCTCAGAAGTCAGACCTACTCTAATAAAATGTTTGTGTATATAGCAATAGCGAAAACGAAAGTAAAAGCATCCTGTTTGATACTCAGATTTGAAAGTTAGTTTTGAAAAGCTGGAACAGAAAAGGTTCACAAACACCATTTAAGTGATGGAGAAGAGAGAAAATGAGACCATTTAAATGTTTACTATTTAATAGTGAGAAGACTGAAAGGTGATAATTGTATTTACATTACTGAAAAGTACTTTAGTCAAATACAGGTTATGAGACTTAATGAAGTACATTAAACTGGTGTGAGATAAAGGCTGAAACAAGAGTGTAAGGGGTAGTTGTGACCACAAACTCTGAAGGCCAGTGTGTTTTCACTGGGATTTCTCTCACATAATAACATCTCAGAATAACTCACACAGGTCCCTGGTGGCTGATACAATCTAAAAGCCAAAGTTCACAAAGATTTTAACTTCTTTTACAGTTCATTCCAGACTCTTACTGCAAGTGATCATTATTTAGGGATAAAAGGTTTGTAAAGCCACACACTGAAACGTTATAGAAAAATGAATGAAACAGTTTAAACCTGACTTTCTGAGGGATTTCACTAATTCATATTTCAGTATCATACAGGGAAAAGCTCCACACTCATATTGAAACTGACTTTCATTACAGGCAGGAATTGTTCAGCTCGTTCTGAATCACAGCTTCAGACCAGGGGCACTTCTTATCCAACCTAAATTTATATCTGAGATATCAGATGGATGGTGTAGCTCCCTTGTATCCAGTGGGGTTCAGTTGTGGTCCATCTTTTTGGTCTGGAAGGTCCAAATTGCCCTCATGAACATAGTGACACAATTCCAAGATCTATGGGATGGCTGGTGCTGATGCAGCCACCTCTGTAGTAGTCACCAGTGTTCAGTCTGGGAGATCCTGCCCTAAATAGCCATAACCATGACACTACCAGCAATGTCATCATTTTTGGGGCCTCAAAACATCCTTTGCAGTTTCCTGATGACAGAAAAGGTATTATATCAAAGATATAAACAAAGACAACACTGCATTCCATTAGAGCACAGAGGTATTCTGTCCACAGGGAAGAGAAGCTAAGCAGTTGGTGCATCGTTACCTTGATTCCAGTGGCTGAAGGGGCTCCTAAGAGATCTGGACTACAGAAAAGGGCCTGGAGTGACGGGACAGAGGGGAATGGCTTCCCACTGCCAAAGGTGAGTTTAGTTGGGATGGTGGGAAGAAATCCTTCCCTGTAAGGGTGGTGTGGCCCTGGCACAGGTTGCCCAGAGCTGTGGCTGCCCCATCACTGACAGTGTTCAAGGCTAGGCTGGATGGGCCTTGGAGCAACTTGGAATAGTGGAAGGTGTCTATGGCAGGGAGGTGGAACTGGATGAGGTGTAAGGTCCCTTCCAACCCAAACCGCTCCATGATTCAATGATCAATGAGTCCAACTGCTCCCCCAGCACCCCCAAAACCACCACTAACCGATGTGCCCAAGTGGCACATTCACACCACGTTAAATCTCAGGGACGGGGACTCCACCACTGCCCTGGGCAGCTGTGGCAAGGCTGGACAGCTCTTGGCAGGAGGAATCTTCCAAATATCCCACCTAAACCTCTTCTGGTGCAGCTTGAGGCCATAATCTCTCATCTTGTCATTTATTATCTGGGAGCAGAGCCTGACCCCCACCTGGCTCTACTCTCCTATTATGGAGTTGTAGAGAGCGAGAAGGTCCCTCCTAAACCCCCTTTTTTCCAGGCTGAGCCCCGCCCCAGCTCCCTCAGCTGCCTGGTGCTCCAGACTCTTCCCCAGCTCTGTTCCTTTCTGTGGACACGCTCCAGCCCCTCAGTGTCCTTTTCCCGAGGAGCCCAAACCTGCCCCCGGACTGGCGATACCTCAGCAGTGCCCAGCACGGCGTGCTCGCCCCTGCTCTCGCCGGAGCCCCTCAGCCCCGCGCCCGCTCCCGCCCGCCTTTCCCGCCTGAGTCACCGCCGGCCCGGCCCTCGCGGCGGCGGCTGCCGGGCGGGACGAGCTGGGACATGAAAGGTGGAACAGGCGCGGCCACGCCCGGGGCTGCGGGGAATCTCGCTTAACCCTTCCCTGCCCGGGGGGGCCCGGCTCAGGGGACGGTGATGGCGGCAGACAGGAGGCCACGGCGACGGGCCTCAGGCCCCTCTCACGGCACCCCAGGGGACACGGGGAGCACAGTCCCGCCGCAGTGGAGAGGGTGCTGCCGCCGACCACTCCTGTTGCCACGGTGCCACTGCCCAGGCCCTGCTGCTCGTCTGTCCCCAACAGACCCAGAGCACGAGAAGTGCCCGAGGAGCCCAAATCCCCCTTCCTGGGAGCCGCAGGGCTACGACCGAGCTGGGGCCAGCTCCCAGGGGCCCTGCCCGGGGCTGTGCTGGGGGTCCCATGGCAGGGGCCGGGACGGGACAGGGGCTGCGGCCCTGCCCTGCCCCGTTCCCAGTCCCGAGCTGGTCTGACAGGCTCGGGGCAGACGGAAAGGGAGAGGCCTCCGGCGGCTCAGGAATGCGCAGCCCTTATCTCTGGCTCCCTGCGCGCCTGGGGAGGGAACAGCTCTCCGGAGTTTGCCTTTCTCTCGCTCTTACTCACCCCCGCTCTGCCCTGGGTGGAGCCTCGCTCGCCTGGCTCCCAGGTGAATCAGGTTGCAGGCACGTCCAAGTGAGCAGAGGGTGACCCACCACCTGCCCCAGCTCACCTGGGAAGGTAGACAAGGGTGGGAGATCTCGTGGGTACCTGCATGGCCGCCTGAGCCAGAGAGTGACCCACTGCCTGCCCACCACCTGCCCGGCTTCCCCGGTAAGGTAGGAGAAGGGCAGATACCTCCTGGGGTACCTGTGTGGCTGCGTGAGGTGGAGGGCAAGGGCTGGGGAGGGTCTATCCTGCTCCTTTGCACAGGGCTGATCACCCGGCATCTGGGACAGGGAATTCCACAGGCAATCCATGGGCAGGAGGTTGCTGCTTCTATGCAGGAAGGATCCAGTGGCAGAAGCTCGCAGTCACGCCATGATGGCGAGAAGGAGAGAGACAGGAGGAGATGAGAGAGGCAAGGGGGGGCAAGAGAATGTCCCAGTGCTGGCAGCTGGGACTGGGGATGAGGAAGGAATGGACCCAGAATGGCCCAGTGCAGGCAGCAGGGATTGGCGGTGGTGAGGGAAGGGACCTGGGTGACAAGGGAAAGGGACCCTTCTGTCCTCAGATCAAAACTGCTTATCAAACACTTCACACGATTGTGTCCCTTCCCCTTTGAGAAATCCCTAGGGGGCAGCTGTTCCCAAACTCAGCCTCATTCTTTGGAAAGAGTCTTGCAGCCTGATTGAGCTCCCCGTAACAGAGCCCAAGCTGGCCTCCTCTTTGGACCAGGAACGCTGTAGGGATGTATGGTCAGGAGATTGGCACAGAGGGGATGTGCTGTGAGGGCCAAGGTCTGTGGTGGGCAAGGAGTTGGGAAGCAACTCCCGAGGCCCCTGCATTCCACACACACAGATTGGGTGTGCAGCCGAGTGCTGACACGGCCCACGAGCTGACACAGTCATGCACGTACAGGCAGGAGCATGGACAGATGCGTGTGGACAGGTGTGCACAGGCACACAGGCTTGCCAGGCACACAGGTACTTGCCGAGTTTTCCATAGGTGTGAGCCTGACAGACCTCAGAATTCGTGTGTGAGGAGAGGAAGGGGATGGTTCCGTGTTGCTCACTCTAAATTGCAAAGGTCAGTAGGGGTCAATTATGGATCTTGCCTGGCCTGAGGATGGGGTTCTCCATCTCCTAGAACAGTTAGAAAGAGGAGAAGCACCTGTGAAGGAAGAAGAACTGATCACATCCTTTTGCTGCTGAAAACATCTAATTTGTAGAAGCTGCAATAAGCTCAGCTGCAAGAGAGGCCAAAAATAGGTCAGTAAAAGCAAACTACCCCAAACCAGAGCAGTGACAGCAGTGCTAAACATCGGTTCCCACTTCCCTGTGCATATGTTCTCCCTGGATCAGGAGGCAGGAGAGCACAGTGTGTCCCAGTCTCCTTAGATGGACACATGGGAGCTGCATTTTAGGGAGACAAAGTGGTTTTCATTTTGGTCTCACTCCCAGTTACCTGAGGGACCTCATAGTTGCATTTGAGGGGTAAAAAGAGAGTTGAATTTGCTGTGACCTGCAATAGGAGTATTCTGAGGGGGGTGAAAAAAAGTCTTGCTTTTCATATAGTTTAGGGGAAGTTGCATGCCAAAGGAAAAAGTTGTTCCCCCATCTCTGGAAGTGTTCAAGGCCAGGCTGGATGGGGCTGGGAGCAACCTATTGGAAGGTGTCCCTGCCCATGGCAAGGGGGTGAAACAAGATGGGTTTGAAGGTCCTTTCCAACTCTAACCAGTCTGATTCTGAGATTCTATAAGCGTGGACATGCCTGTATGCTTGTTTCAGAGCAGGGTCGTGGCTCAGGACAGATTCACCCATGTTCTAGACATAATTTTTCTGGCAGCCACAACTTTCGAGGCAATGGAAATTCAGCTCCAAACCCTGCAGGATTGCATTTTACAGCTACACAGAACACATCTGGACTGCTTATCAGGCCCCATATGCTGGATTTTTGTAGTCTTAATGAGGAGGAGGAGATTGATGAGTGCATTTCTAAAAACTGTGTGGGAAGTAAAAGTCAAGAGCAGCACATGGTTCTCCTTCTCCAAATTACAGTTTGTCCTTTTTTTTAGGTTCTCTGTTTTAGACTTCCTTATACTTGCTACCTTTTGATTAAAAACCCAGGGAAAGGGTTTGGCTGAAGGATAGTGAATGTGGCATGAGCATTGCTATTGTAGATGTGGCGCTTGGGGACGTGGGTTCGTGGTGGCCTTGGCACTGCTGAAAGAGCAGTTGGACTCAGGGGTCTTGGGGGCTTTTCCAACCCAAAGGATTCAGTGATTATTCAGATAATCTGCTAAGAGACAAGTTTTGCACACAGGATGACGTTTCATTTCCAGCTGCTGTAAACATCAGGGTTTGTGCTGGTGACTCTCCACATCTCAGATTTCTCTGTCCACTCTGTGCCCTTGCTGCATTGGGACAGCTAAGGCTGACAGATTCACATGCTGCCAGTGTGGGACACATTGTGGGACACAGGTGTCTCAATAAATAACCACTTCACAAAGAAAATTACAACGTGATTCTTCTGCCACTTTTCCCTTCCTCTGGCGTGCAGAGGGATCCCCTGGATATTCTGAATGTCTGGCCACTTTCCTGATTCTCCAGCAAAGGATGTTCTGTGGGGTCCCTTGCCCTAGTAAGCAGAGATAAGTGAGAGTCCAGTGAGTGTTGGAGGTGCAGACCAGGCTCCCAGTTCCACTCTGCCACATGCTTGTGGCATTCAGGGCATTCACTACTCACCTGAGACAGAGAAAAAGTTATTAGAAGCATTTATCAGGGTCAGCTGCTGCAGATATGAACATGGAAAGTGCAGCTGGGATCTCTGAAAGCTCAGTGAAAAATTGATAATTGAAACAGTTTCTCATCTGATGGCTAAAACTTGTGAAGCTTCCAGCAGCAGGCAGAGGTAGTGTCTTTTTCTTAATGACTGAGATCCACATAAGACCATCCAGAGTGAGGAGTGGGGTGACATTGCCTCAGATGATTAACATGGAGTGATCAGCTGTTCAGCTGACCAAAGGAGAAGGTCTGGGAGCACTATATGGCATTGTAACAGGAATAACAAATTCCGACCAGAAATTTTGACAGTAACCCAGCCTTTGAGCCTACTGCCTGAAGAGGACATTGAGAAGGAGAACGTGGTAAGATTCAGCAGGAAATGCAGAGAGAATGGAAAGAGCAAAAATAAGAATTAGGACTTGGCAGAGGCAGTTGTAGCTAAAAAAGTGTCTAGTCCAAATTATCGCCCCTATTTCACTGTCCTGTTCTGAGGAATGTGCCTGAGCCCTGTTTGGTGAGAAGAGCAGTTCATGGGAAAGTGTCCAGCATCCATTATCATGCAGCCATGGGATGGTTTGGGTTGGAAGGGACCTTCAGGACCATCCCCTGCCATGGACACCTTACACTAGACCTTGTTGCTCCAAGCCCAATCCAGCCTGGCCTTGGACACTTCCAGGGATGGGGCAACTGCAGCTTCTCTGGGCAGCTTCCTCTTTGCCCCAGCTCTTGTACAATCCCATGGCTACATGTTCTGGCCAAAGTAGGAAATTCTGGGCTACACTTCAAAACAACATATGCTGCACCCCTGTGAGACTGGCAAGATCCTTTTCAGCAGAAGTCAAACCCTTAGGACGGAAAATGAGCACATGCAGAAGCAGCCTCTGGAGACAGCAGGCATGTCCTGCTGTTCATACAGGTTCTTCCTCTGCAGCAAGATCAGAAGGCACTAGCTTGTCCTTCCATCACACAGTGCAGAATTAAAAACCCCACACCTTAAACCATATTCAAGGAGACAGGTCCCTTCCCAGATCATTTACCAAGTACAACATTTTCTTGAGAGTAAGCTAACACTTTCCATGTCTCATTGTCACTATGTCTGCTCCAGTCATTTTCCCTCAGGCATTGCTGTCTTCTCCTAAACCCAACCCTCCCAGAACATCAGCAGTTTGTTTGCATAGGATCTTTACTAATTTTTTTGAGGCCAAATATTTTCTTTTAAATAATTGATTTGTAAACTTTGTGTATTGAGACATTTTGGAAACATGATTTTTTTTCACAGCCCATCATAAGAGATGTCAGTGATGCCACTGAATGTGGTGTACAGGTCAGGTGAGGCCCATCACAGGGATCAAAAGGGCCTTGATTAATTTCTTGCCCATGGTTTGGAAATCCTTCAAGTGTTGATAGCACAGAGGGGTTTGTGGCTGGCTGTGCAGAGTGTGGGCTAAACAACAGTCTGTGCCGCCTTTCTTTTCTTGGTGGTATCTAGGGCAGTGAAAAGATGAGGTGGTTAAGCCCAGGAACCTGTGTCTGTACTTGCACATAAGGGGTCTGGGGAACAGATCGGGTCTTCCCAGCCCTTTCCAGACTCTGGGATCCAGCCCTGCTTCCTCCCAGGCAGTTCCTTCCTGGGTGCTGCAGGCCCGCGGCAGCCTCAGCTCCTGGGAGTGTCCCAAAGCAGTGGAGCAGGTCCAGCCAGGGAAGGGATCACCTGAGCGAGGCAGCCTGGGAACTGGCTGTGCAGGCAGAACACGTAACAACAAGCACTGGAGTCAGCAGCAGGGAGGCAGATGGAGCCAGCCCCAGGTGCTGAGGCATCAGCAGGGCTGGCACCAGGCACAGCAGATGAGAGAGAAAGGGAACACTGAGCCGGTTCTCTTTTGCTTAGACTGGGCAAACACAATCCAGTGCCCTTGATTCACACCTGCCACAAAGGCTTGGAGGAAGGCAGGTCCTTGTATTCATTTATTTGAATCTGTAGGGCTTTGTTGTGATCACAGCATGTCTGACTGTGATTTCCTGCTGCTCTGTGAGGAAAAAAACAGTAAAAGTCTATTGAAATGGAACATAATATGGACAGGCACCAAATGCTGCCTAGATCAACAGGTCTGTGCTTTTCTCAGTTTCTCATCGTATAATGAATCGAGAGGTAAAGGGATAGATTTTACCTCCAGCTTCATCCGTCGGCCACTTTTCCTGACATTAAATATTCTATGTGGTTGAATGTTTTTCAGTGTGGAGGAATCTGCAGGCTGTGATCACATCTTACTCTTCCCTTTATTAAAGGGGTCTGACAGCTTTTGGGAATCTCAAAACCAAATGCATGTGACAGGTATCACAGCCAGTAAAGTCACTCCCATTTATACCAGTGGGAATAGAGGCAGATCTCAGGCCAAGCTGAAGGGAAATTTTTCTTGGAGACTCTTTCCTCATCCCCACCTTGCTCATAATGAGGGATAGCTGAGACCTGCATGCTCCTTCCTTTCCATCTGTTCCTCTTCTTCTGATGGTTTTTGGCCACGGAGGAGAGTGACTCCACTGGGACTCCCCATGCACTGGTGCAGCAGCAGGAGCAGCCAGCTTGTCTTTGGCACACCCCAGGCAGACGGGCAGAGGAGAACTGAATCCTGCTTCTCATCAGCCCATCCTATGGGCCTTCATCTCCCACTTGTTAAGTTTCCAACAAGCTGCTTCGTGCTCTCCTTTATCCGCTGCCCCCGAGCATGGGAGGAGTTACTGCAAACTGCTACAGAGCTGCCTTCTGTTCTCCTGCAGCTTCCTCCTGCAAAACCCAACCACCAGCCCAGATCAGTGTGTGAACGAGAGTGCCAACAGTACCCACACCACCTTCTTTCTGTGGGGTTCTTGGGGCTTTCCTGTGCAGGGCCAGGAGTTTGACTTGATGGCCCTTGTGTGTCCCTTCCAGCTTGGGAGATTCTCTGTTTTTTTCCACACTGTTCTGTGTACCTGTCCGTGCTCATTCTTGTCGCAGCCATTTTATTAGGAGGAGGATTTCTTGGGGAGGAACTAAATTTTGCAGGTTTGGTTCTACATGTTCTGATCATGAGTGGTAATACTTCTAAATTTATGGACATAATTTCATGGTCTGATCACTTAGGATAGCAGAGAAGTGCATGAAACGCCAGATAATGGTAACAGACTTCTAGAATGTATGAAGAAGTGACACATAGGAGTGGGCTGGAATCCTGCTGCTCTGGAAACAGGCTGGGACAGCTAGGGGTGTTCAGCCTGGAGAAGAGAAAGCACCAGGGACACCTTAGAGCCCCTTCCAGTGCCTAAAGGGGCTCCAGGGGAGCTGGAGGGGGACTTTGGACAAAGGCCTGGAGTGACAGGACAAGAGGGAATGGCTTCCCACTGCCAAAGGGCAGGGCTTAGATGGGATATTGAGAAGGAATCATGGAATATTTTGCGTTGGAAGTACCTTAAATCTCATCCAGTCCCATGCCCCTGCTATGGGCAGGGACACCTTCCATTAGCCCACGTTGCTCCAAGCCCCATCAGCCTGGCTTTGAACACTGCCAGGGAGGGGGCAGCCACAGCTTCTCTGGGCAACCTGTGCCAGCCTCCCCACCCTCACAGAGAAGAGTGTGTCCCCAGTATCTGACTCATCCTCCTGTCAAAGTTGCCTCCCATCCTCTGGGTAAATTCTGGTATAAAGAATTGATAGTTCCAAGCAGAATCTTGGTAGGATGGATTGTGTGACAGGCTAAGGGGGAATCTCGGAGTTAAAACTGTTGAGGTCTGAACACTGAGGCTTTAGCAGGCTGATTAGTTAATGTCTGCGAGAAAAATTAAGAGACTATTTGGCCAAACATGAGCATGTCTGTTAGGAGATTATGGTATAATATCCATATTTCTTGGATATTATTATTTTCTGTCATCTGCAAG
The DNA here is from genome assembly GCA_013397195.1 of Hylia prasina. Lineage (NCBI taxonomy): Eukaryota > Metazoa > Chordata > Aves > Passeriformes > Sylviidae > Hylia > Hylia prasina. The sequence continues at coordinate 156,606 of VYXD01013955.1, forward strand.
GGGGTGCAGATAGGCACAGTATACATATGCATTTGGTCACTGGTCCTTGAGGAGTAATCCTGGTTCTGCAGCTTGGGGGTTTTGGCCCATTCCAGGTGCCTTTGGGCATCTAAAGCACAGCAGGTGTGACACCAGCCATGCAGAGACTCACAGCCTCCTCAGCAGCAGCTGGAGGCCAGGCCAGGTACCTTCAGGCATCCCAGGTGACATGGAGCACCTCTGTGTGAACACCTCAATTGCTGCCCTGGTTATGGTTTGTTTGAACTTTATTTATAGTGACTTCCCCGAGACCTAAGGGCTCAGTGATGGGGAGAAGTAGATTTCCCCCCTTGCTGCCTAATTTACCTTCTGGATTTTTTCTTTCCTTGAAGCACCAGGGCCTTGGTTGCAGGATCAGTAGGGATGTTGCCAGTGTGCTCAGTGGTCTGAAGAATGTCTCCGGTCCTGTATTGGTGTTTTCTGCTCAAAAAATCCAGCTGAAAACAATAGCTGGAATCTTCCCAGGTCATATTGGCAGGATGTAGCAGGATTCTTTTCCTCCTGTCTAATGCCAGGACAGTTCTCTCCCAACTCTCCCTGGGAAGCTTTTCCTGATAAAATTGTGGCTATTGAAGGCATGGAGGACACTGGTGATGTTCTTGAGCTTTCCTCTTCCCTTCTGGAGGTGCACTGCAGGGCTTTTGGACTAAGGGACTTCAGGGCCTTAATTTTCCAATGTTGTCATGGAAATGGAAGGAGGGATGTTTAAGGGTTCCCTCTGGCTGCAGACATCACACAGCTGCTCACAGCTACAGGTGCTGGGTTGACATGAGCTCCTCTCCTCCTGTACCCACTGACAATTCAGTGCCTGAGCTGTAACTGCACACAGAATATCTTATTACCCATCCTAAAGAATATCTTGGTACCCATTATAAAGACCCCCAAGTGAATTGCCACACATTATTCTTTTTAGCATCCTTATTTCTCCTCCAAATCCTCATTACTTGCGTCAGAGGATTTTGTGAACTGGGACCAGAAATTAAAATAAAATGAAATGCCTAATTATATAAAATAAACAAGCATGTAAGTAAGTAAAATTCTCTATTAATCGATAGTTACAGGCTGAAAAATCTGCATTTGGGGTATTTTCGCTTTGTGACTCAGTTTCTCTGACAGTTGTGATGGTTCAGAATTCCAGAAATACAACATTTGTCTTTTTCTGGGCTGAAAGAAGCTGCAGGAAACAGATTTGCAGGTGATGTTCAAACAAGAATCACAGAGTAAACTGAGTTGGAAGGGGTCACAGGGATCATTGAGTCCAGCTGCTGGCCCTGCACAGGACCATCCCCAAGAGTCCCACCATGTGCCCAAGAGTGTTGTCCCAACACTTTCTGAACTCTGCCAGGGAGCCTGTTGCAGTGCCCAACCACCTTCTCGGTGAAGAACCTTTTTCTTATTTCTAACCTAATTCTCCCCTGATCCAGCTGTAGCTGCTCCCTGGAGTCCCGTCACTGGTGACCACAGAGAAGGGAAAGGTGTCTGCTCCTCCTCTTCCTGCATGAGGCAGCTGTGGGGTGCAGTGAGCTCTGCCCTCACTCTCCTCCAGGTTAGGTGCCCCCGATCAAGGAGAACCCAGCCAGCAGGGAGGAGTGCTGATGACTGATGTGTGTCCAGTCTCCTGTCCCTCTGAGAGGAAGCCTGACGTTGTGTTCCCTGAACTCCTGTTAAAAGGAACCAAGGCTAAATACATGGAATGCCCTACAAAATACATGGAATTCACAGTTATGGAGTAAAAAAATAACAAGGTAACATAGCACGACAAGTAATTAATCAGCTATTTCCTGAGGCATGTGAACTGCTCCTCCACCAAATGCAGCCTTGCACTGGGATAATGGACACACTTGGAATGGATCAAGACTAGTTAAGAGAGAAGTGAAAAGACAGGAGTTGCTTAAAAGCCACTTCTGTCTTAGAAACCTCCTTCTGGCACACAAATATCAGCCAGAAGTGGTGTGTGATTGCTTCCATCTGATTTGGAGAGGAATTGCTTTCCAAATAGTGGATGACTTGATCCAGAACTGGAGAACCAGCCTGGCAGTCACCAGCTTCATGACACCAAATCTAACCCAGGGCCTCAGAGCTCTGCCAGCTGGAGACAGGTGATGCCAGGAGCTGGAACAGCACAAAACAAAATTTAAAAAAATCTATGAACTAAGTGCAGAATCCCTCTGAATTCAGCAAGATGGGCTGTAACAGGAGAAATTTTATTTATTCCTTGACCTGAACTCAGCTCACACCCACAAAAGTGACAAAAGGTCATAAATAACCTTTGGGGTTGCAGGTAATTTCTTCCTTTCTGCTGTACCTGACAGGGAAGGATTTTGGAAGATTAATGAAATATCCAGAATTTTGTGCGTGTATGTATATATGTGTGTGTGTAGCTATTTATTTAGTTCTTTACTTATATGTATAAACCAGCACTTTTCATGCAAACTGAGAATTCATCAACATGGTATTGTTCTTGTTGCAACCCAGGGAATTAAAGGATGCCAACAGTTAATGGACTCATGGGAGCACAAGATGGTTTGGGTTGGAAGGGACCTCGAAGCTCATCTTGTTCCACCCCGTGCCCTGGGCAAGGACACCTTCCACCAGACCAGGTGGCTCCAAGCCATGGAACACGTGCAGAGCTGGGGCAGACACTTACAGGGGCACAAACACAACTTTTGGTTTTGATTTCACAGTTCTGAGTCATGGGTCTATTTTGGAGGAAATAACCCCCACACACACATTAAGTGCAGAGTTTTCCATCCTCTGCAGGCTCCCCCTGATCATCCCTGCCAGGCCAGCAGCCCACCCTCATTGCTGTGTTCAGTGGTATCAGGACACCCCCAGCTCCATGTCCGTGTCTCAGGGAAACCCACCAGGATCAGTTTGCTTTCACATCAAGTTTACTTCTTGGCTGGTACCATTTTCCCTGCTTAGTTCACAAATATACTGAGCACCACAAACACTTGGGGAACTCAAGTGACTCCTCACTGTAAAAACAGTGAGCAGAGCCTGACCCCCATGTGGCTGCACCCTCCTGTCAGGGAGTTGCAGAGCAATGAGAGTGTTCTCCCAAATCAGCCCAGATGAGCACAGCTGTTTCCTGATGTCACTCCAAAGCTACCAGCTGCGAGGTTAATTTTCTGCCCATTTAGTCCTTGTGGTGGTAGTGGAGATGCCCTGCTCACAGTTTGTAGATGTCTTTTCTAGACTGAGGAATCAGAGTTCAGGCATAAACCATCCCTTTTTGGGATGTGAGGAATAAAACATCCATATCCCTAGCCCACTCTGGCTGTGAGTTCCTCTTGAACCTGTGTAGTGCTGCCATTTTCTGTAGTCCTGCCAAGTAAGTCAGTGTTACCTGATGCTTATTTAAAGCTCAGTCTTCTCCCTCTTCATTTATAGCTGTAGTGAAAGAATTATATTCATCAATATAAAATTGCTTTGCACTTTACCAGCATGACATTTCCTCTGCTGTCCTTGATTGTCTGGCAGTATCGCAGGGTTCTTCTGATGCTTCTTCCTTTTAGTGTTGCAGTTGGTCCTTTGTCTCTCACGCTCCCATCTCTGAGCACTGTGGACAGTTTGCTGTGGGAACATTGTCCCCTTCGTGGGTTGTATTTGGATGAGTTGGATATGTTGTTCTTGTATCCAAGATCAGTGGAACATGGGAGCAAGTCCTTAAAATGACATGACACTGCTGAAATAGTTAAAAGCAGGAACATAGGTGACTTGAGCATCCTAAAATCACAGAATCCCCAGGATGGTCTGAGTGGGAGGGGACCTTAAAGACCGTTTTGTTCCACACCCCTGTAATGGCCAGGGGCACTTTCCATCAGAGATATATACTGGAGTGCTCTGCACTTTATTCTCTTACACAGAATAAAAAAGACAGAATTAGAGTGGGAAGATAAATTCAGACAATTCAGACTGTAAAGGCAGCTGCATGTGTGGACTATAAAGATGATTTTCTGTTGCAATACATCATATGTGGACCTGTTGGATTTTCCTATCCTTATATTAAGACCATAATTTTTCCTGTTGTATCATTCAGCTTTACCAGGAGTTTCAGTTTGGAGCAGGGGTAACTTGGGGGAGGTTGAGGCAGGAGTAACACTGCTGTGTGCTCGGCAGGTGGTCAGATGAGAACTTGAAACTAGTTTATCCTTCCAGCTGTTAATGCATGATAGTCTGAGTCTGAAGTCTTTATCTTCCAGTCCATGGCAATCCCTCCCATTCTGGAAGCAGAAGTGTTGGATGGCAACGATAACAGCAGCAACCCTCACCTTCTGTACTCACACTCAGTAATGTAACTTAGCAGGAGTCACTCTTTTGAGGATCGTGAGAAGTCTCTGCTGGCATCTCAGCAGTGAGGTGCAGGAAAAGAACATTGCAGCGTTGACATTAGTTCAGAGTCTAAAGCCAAAGTGCTTTGTGAAATTTGTGGATCAGTCAAATATTACTGTTGTGGCACAAGCAGCTTTTCTTTCAAAAACAGGTTAAAATCAGATTTGTCTATAATCTCAAATAATTGTCCCCTATAGACAATTATCAAATATTGCATGTGAGCCCTTTCAGCTCTGTTTTTTCTCAGCATGGGGAGACTGAAGAAGTGATCACATCCCTTGTTTTTCATTTCTTCATTCATCTGATGAAGACTCCTCTGCCTTCTGACTGTGGACACCCCTGTACTCACCTGCACCCATGCCCCACCTGCTTCTGTTCACATGCTGAGGTGGTTATAACACCCAATTTATAAGGGTCCAGAGTGTGTCTGTGTCCTTGTGTTCAGGCAGGTGCTTTTGGTTTAGGGCCACATTACACATAGCAAATAACTTCTGTGGCGTTTGGAAATTAATTTTAATGGAGTGTAGATAATGATCACCTACAGCTTTGATCTTGACTTTAAAACAAATGATAAATTGAAGCTTAGCAACCATCAGCCTAAAAGAGAAAGTTGGTTATTCTGTTGGATGCACTTGCCTTGCTTATCCCTGGTTGATTTGTTCCTTATTTTGGCCCAAAGCAGTTAACTGTGTGAAGGTAATGGTTAAGTGACGCACACCTTTGCCTAATTTTAAGCTCCCATGCCATTGGATTGAACTTTCTCCAGCATTGCTTTATGTTTTTTTAATCTCTGCCTTTGCTCTATGTGGAAGATGTGTTGCTGTCGTAACACTGCTCGCATAGATGATTTTTCTTTCCCTCCAGCTTTCCCTCCCCTGATGGCTCGTCGATCCCAAAGCTCCTCACAGGGGGACAACCCCCTCGACCCCAACTACCTTCCCCCCCACTACAAGGAGTATTACCGCCTGGCCCTGGACGTTCTCACAGAGGAGGGCAAGGAGAGTTACCAGCGCTTCCTGGCCGAGGAGGCGGCCCCCGATTTCCTCTGTGGCTCTGAGGTAGATCACATAATCCAGAACCTCCAGAAGCCGCAGTATGCCAGCCAGGAGGGCAGCACGGACACTGCGGGGGACAACGACATGGACGGATCCTCCGGGACTTACTGGCCCATGAACTCAGATCTTGCCGTTCCTGAGCTTGATCTGGGCTGGCCTATGGTCTTTGGGTTCAGGGGGACGGAGGTGACAACACTGGTGCAGCCACCTCCACCAGACAACCCCAGCATTAAGGAGGAGGCTCGCAGGATGATTCGAGCGGCTCAGCAGGTGAGACAGGGAGAGCCCAGCTGGAGCAGAGGTAAAATCACACATGTGCCAGAGAAGCATCAGGAGAGAGAATCATAGGGCAGAGGTTTGGGTCAGAGGGACCTTAAAACTCATCCAGTTCCACCCCCCCGTGCCATGGGCAGGGACACCTTCCACTCGACCAGGTTGCTCCAAACCCCATCCAACCTGGCCTTGAACACTTCCAGGGATGGGACAGCCACAGCTTCTCAGGGCACGCTGTACCAGGGCCTTATCCTCCTCACAGGGAACAATTTCTTCCCAATATCTCATCTAACTCTGACCTCTGGCATTGTAAAGCCACTCCCCCTTGTTTTGTCACTCCAGGCCCTTGTCCAAAGTCTGTCCGGAGCTCTCCTGGAGACACTTTAGGCACTGGAAGGGGTTGTAAGATTTTCCTGGAATCTTCTTTTCTCCAGGCTGAGCAACATCAGGTTCTCTGCCAATTCCCTTAACTTTGTTTCCAGAACCTGACAAAGGCACAGGATGATTCAAATGCACCACTGACTGCACCAAAGCTTGTCTGCACTGCTGTCATTGCACAGTGTCTTAGGCCATGCTAAAATACACCAGGAGTTCACAGAATCCCAAAACATTAGAAGTTGGAAGGGGCCTCTGGAGCTGGTCCTGTCCACCCCCCTGCTCAGAGGAGGTCAGTTAGAGAGGGTCACTCAGGATGTGTCGTTGAGCATCTCCAAGGGTGATGCTCATCTCCAACCTTTCTGGACAGCCTGTTCCCATGCTGATGGTCTCCTTACAGGCCCAGAGGCTTTTCTGTAACTGAACTGTAATTTCCTGTGTTTCAGTTTGTGTCTTGTCCTCTCCCTGGGCACCACTGGGAAGAGTTTGGCTCCTTCTTCCTTACACGCTTTCCATCAAGTATTTATACTCAGGCAGCTGGGAAGGACAGGAAGGTAGACCTGTGAAGTTGCTTCCCATGTAATCAGCACATGGATGCAGCTGAATAGTGGCTGCCTGAATGCTGGCCAGGAAGTTACCTAAAATGGCACATGGATGTTGGAGTGGAGGGACCAGCTCCATACACCATCCACTGTGATTACATGGCCAAAAAATTCATGGAATCATTGGATTGAGGAGTCGGGAAACACCACGGAGGTTTCCCCTCACCTGCTGACACAGAACACACATCTTCCTGGACAGGAATTCTCTTTCCAGTTTGGAGCCCACAGTGCTTAATGGAACCTTTAACTGGGATGTTTCCTGTTTCTAAAAGAAGCTGAGGTGGGGACAGTGCAGCTTTTGGGTGTGAGAAGCTGGGAAACATGGTTGGTCAGGGCATGAGCCAGCACAGGTGGGTGACGTGTTCCTGCATCCCTTCCCCAGGTGGTGGCAATTGTGATGGACATTTTCACCGATGTGGATCTGCTGTTTGAGGTGCTGGATGCTGCTTCTCGCCGAGTGCCTGTCTACATCCTGCTGGATGAAATGAACTCCCAGCTTTTTCTTGACACAGCTGCCAAGTGCAGAGTCAACCTGAACTATGTCGAGGTGAGCAAAGACCTGCCCTACCTGATTCATGTCCTAAGGGGGTGTGTCCTGTGACACAGAGGGCCAGTATGGCAGGAAACACCTGAGATAGGGGAGGATAGGCCGTAGCCTGGTGAAAGATGAGTGAGAAGAAAGTGAGGAGAGCTGGCACGACATGGGGTGAAGGCTGAAGATGTGCTGAGAAAGGGGTTTGTACATCAGAGTGTCTGCAGGCAGAACCACTGGAGCTGGAGGATAATCCAGTGGCAGGATGGAGGTTAAAAGGAAACAGGGAAGGAGGGGCAGGGGAGGGAATGAGGGTCCCATCTGAGTCAGTGCCTTTCTGGTTTGCAGTTCCTGAGGGTGAGGACAGTGTCTGGCCCAACCTATTACTGCCGCACGGGGATGTCCTTCAAGGGGCACCTGAAGGAGAAGTTCCTGCTGGTGGACTGCATGGTGGTGCTGAGTGGCAACTACAGGTGAGGAGTGCTGTCCAGTTCAGAGAGAGACCCTCAGGTGCTTTGTGCAAGGGGCTGGCTGCAGAGGAGCTCAGATCCCATCTGATCCATTCCAGGGAGAGTTTGCCATAGCGTAAGGAGTCTAAGATTTCCACCTTAGTCTGGACCAAATGAACTTTGACCTCCACTCTTAGAATCATCAAATCACAGCGTGGTTTGTGTGGGAAGGAACTTTAAAGCTCATCTTGTTCCACTCCCACAGCCACACATGGGCACGGACACCTTCCACTAGACCAGATTGCTCCAAGCCCCATCCAACCTTTAGTTAGGATTGAGATCAGTCATTAACACATTACCATCCTTTTGGGAATAACAATCTTACCAGTTAAGGCATTCATTTTTGGCAGAATAAATGTTTTTAGTGAGTTCCAGCAGAAGAATTTCTCCTTCACATATTAAAAGGGTGATGCGATAAGCACCTGTCATGCTCTAAGAATGTAATCATAGAATCACAGAATGGTTTGGGTTGGACAAACCCTAAAGCTGATATGGTTTCTCCCCCTGCTGTTGGCAGTGAGACATCCTAGGCCAGGCTGCTCAAAGCCTACCATAAGTTGCTTCTCATGGTGGAAGATAAGCAAATAGAATTAAAGGTGTTTTAAAACACAGTATATGAAAAAAAAAATAAGAATCTGATTAAAGTGTGCGTTCCTTGATAATAAGGTTCCACTTTGGTTTTTTTTTTTCCCTGATGTTTGAAAAGAATTACTCACATTTGATGCTGTACCAAGCAACTAACTGTTCCAATTGGATCATTTTTTGTTTATGAGAGCATCAAGTTAATTGTTCAGGACTACTGCCACACTCCCATGTGCTTTGGGCTTTCAAATATTGTGTCATTTCTGAAGTGGGAAGTTGTGGAAGTGTTCAAGATGAGGCTCAATGAAGTTTGGAGCAACCTGGGCAAGTGGAAGGTGTCCCTGCACATGGCAGAGAAGATGAAACAAAGTGTGATGGTCCCTTCCAACCCAAACCAGTCTGGGATTCTGAGAGACAGGCTGGTGAAGTGGTAAAGCAGCATTCTGACACTTCCACATGGGTATCAGGGACAAAAATTTTGCTCACTGAAGGACACTGAGTATAAATCTTTTGGGGAAAGTACTCCATTTTTCAGTGGAGGTAGATGCACCAACTAAAGAAATCTTTGAGCCCAGACAACCCCAAATCAAGCTTCCTTCACATTACAAATTAAAAGATCTGTGAAAAAAGAAAACCAAACCAGTAATTCTATGGGTTTTGGTTAAGCGCAGCAGGCAGCCAAGCCTCGCAAAGGTGTCCCTCATGATTCCCAGCAGATGTGGAGAACTATAAAGGTGAGAACACTCCTGAGATACAGTTTTAACACTACAGCAAACATGCACACACAGGCTAGACAAAATAAGGGGTCGCTTCCCTGCTTCCCAGCAGTCAGCAGATGGGAAAAAAAAAAGTAGAGCTTGACTTGGGAAGATGAATGCCGTAACACTGAACATCTTCCTCCCTCATTTCCAGCCCAGCTCCTTCTGTTCAGTCCCCCTCAAACTGTATGGGTGGAAAGGGTTGTGCCACCCCAGGAATAAGATCTTGGGTTTGTCTTTTTGGAGATTCCTGTCAGCACATCTCCCCAGCCTTTGGGGTCCCCCGACTGGTGTCACCTGCCAGGTGCTGAGGGTCCAGACTGACTGTTGTCTAGGTCATTACTGACAGTGTTAAAGACAGGAACATCTACTTCACATAAGGATTATCATCAGCTCACCCTCTGGGTGACACGACTGACTGGCTTTTTAGAACAGAAATCATTTATTGCCTTGTAAAATTCTCTGCAAAGATGTGGTCCCAAATCAATCAAGCTGTTAAGTTTTGGGAACAGTCATGTGTAATGAGCAGCTGCAGGGGAATTTTCTGCTGTTATTTTGCCCTATTTCTGCCGGGCCAGTAAATTTAGAATTTGCTTCAGGTGAACAAATGTTTTAATGAAAACACCTGAGTTACTCGATGCTAACACCCTCCATCACCTCTGTTCTCTCTGCAGTTTCATGTGGTCCTTTGAGAAGATTCACAGGAGCATTGCACACATCTTCCAGGGTGAGCTGGTGGCCAGCTTTGACGAAGAATTCCGCATTTTGTTTGCACAGTCAGAACCTCTCGTTCCTCCAGCCAACCTCTTGGCAAAGGCAGAGAACACGTTTGCCATGGCTCCCTTTGGCAATAACATGCCTTTTTTTCCCAAGAAAGGCCCGCTGATGTTCCAGAGGGATGAGAGTCTCTTCCCCTCCTTCATGGACAGAGTGGATTCGGACAGGTACTTCCTCTCCAATTTTCGACGGGATGACATGCTGCGGCACACTGTGGAGGGGTCAGCTTTGCGGATGTATAAAAAGGTGGAAATGGAGAATTCCCAGATGGATCCGGTCAGGGGTTTTCTCCGTTCCAAGCAGCTGGAGCTGGACGCTTTTAAGAGACACAGTTTTGCAGAAGGAACATTTGAAAATTTTGCTTCTGCTAAGCAGTACACACGGCAGATGTTCATGAACAACATGGACGAGTTCAAAATCCAATCCAGTCACTTCCAGAAGGACCAGTTCTACCAGTACCAGTTTGAACATCCCCATCTTTCTGGCAGACCTCAGGGATTCTTTGAGAGGATTCGAGGGGGTAGGCCGGGATTCAATGAACTGGAAGACTATGGAGAGGGACCCCGATACCCTGAACTGGAGCCCAGTTTCCCACAAGAGGGTTTCCCCTTACGGCTGGATTATGTGCCCTCAAATTCTTCCAGGGAAGTGAGACATGGCTCTGACCAGCTGAACCCTGCGGGAAATGGCCCCATAGGAATGATGCTACGGAGGCAGAATATAGGACAGAAATTCATTTGCCAGACTTCTCCCACGCAGAAGCAGAGCCTGGAGCAGCGCCTGTTCCTGCAGGACAAGGATGAAGACCAGGATGACGACAAGAACGTGCAGGAAAACAGAACAGGGTTACGGAACTGGAGGATTTCTTCGTACCTCAGCGCGTACCAGTCTGAACCAGATGAAGGGCTCCCAATGCCAATGGAGTCCGAGGCATATAACGATGCTCTTGGGGATCCCCTCACAAAGCACCCCACTGACCTTGTTCCAGCATTCAAACCCCCCATGCCCTTCAATAGCAAGCCACTGGGAATTGACAGTGCCAAGGAATCTGCAGATCCTGACAGAGCAGGTGAAGAAACCTCAATAATGAAACCAGATGCCTTCAGGTCCAGGATAAATCCCTTGATCCAGCGGAGCTCCAGGCTCAGGTCCTCTCTGATTTTCAGTGCTGCCAAATTAGATCAGCCGAACACCACAATAGAAAAGGTACAGATGATCCAAAAAGAGCAAATGTCCAGTGAGTTAACGAAGGACAATGAAACCATCAAGACGGCTGCCTCCTCCAAAGTGGCCGAGCTGCTGGAGAAGTACAAAGCTGTGGGCAAGGACATGGAACGGGGCACTGTCACTCACACCAAAGCTGTTTCAGGTTACCTACAGGAGGAATCACAGAATACAGAGAAGAAATGTACCAAATCTGTGCAGTATAAGATTCTGGAGAGCAGGGTGCTGGACTCCAAAGACTCCTGCAGTACTTACAAAATGCACGGAGAGTTGGACAGAGCATTTGGAATGGCCTCATCCACCCCCCAGCTTGGGGACACGTTGAGTAAAGATCCCCTGGCACATCTTGGCACTAAGGTGGACAAGCTGTCATCCCGATTTTACCCCATTGAGAACAAACCTCCTCTTCCAGAGAAGGAGAGCCTGATATTTGTAGGAGACACTCAGAAATTGGCTCTTCCAGAGAAGAAGGACAGAGTGACCTTCAGAGAAGACTCACCAAAATTGGTCAACACAGAAATGAAGAAACCACAGGTTAGGACAAGTACTACATCCTCAGTTCTAGAAAGCCTGTCTAGAAGTCAAGGTTCTGACAGCTCTCTCAACAAATCTGAGGAAGACTGTTCAAAACAAGAGCAAAATCCCATGGAGTTTTTAAGAAAAGGGTCACTACGGCTGAAGCAGCTTTTGAACCCAAAAGGTGAAAAGAAATTGGAGGAGGAACCTGCTTCTGAGAGTGGGAAATGTGACAAGCAGGCAGTGGTGCTCAAACGATCATCCATAGGGGACTGCCAAGAAGCAATGGAGGAAGAAAAAACCCACAAATTTGCAGCACCGCTCCCCCCCAAGAGCAGCCAGACAACACAAGGAAGGTTCCCTTCCTCCACAGCCAACATCCTGTACAGCAGCAACTTGCGTGACGACACCAAGGTGATCCTGGAGCAGATCTCTGCCAACAGCCAGAAGAACAGAGCCGAGCTGGCCAAGCAGCTGCCATCCACCAGCAACCCTGACCTCTCCAGGTCGACCACAAGCTTGGAAAGAAAAGGGGAAAAGGAGAAAAGCTGCAACATCCACAGGTCTGAGAGTTTTGGGAGCCAGAAAAGGAACCTGCAGCGGCAGCCATCAGAGGACAGAGACACCCTCCTGAAAAAAATGGAGAACATGCGGAAGGAGAAGCGAGTCTACAGCAGGTTTGAGGTGTTCTGCAAGAAGGACGAACACATGAGTCCCAGTGAAGAGGACTATGACACAGATGCCAAAGACAAGAAAATGGGAAAATTCATGCCCAAAATCCTGGGGACCTTCAAGACCAAAAAATGATCCTAGAAATCCTATTTAATTCCATTTAATCACTGACTGTCACAGGGAAATGAGGAAGAAACTTGTCTATGATGGCTACAAACCCCAATGGCAGTGCTCTTTTTTTTTTGTTAGTGAGCAGAAGTGTATCCAGCATGAGCCTCCCACGGCACAGTTTGCTCAATAAAGTCAGGTGGTATCAAACAACCTTATCACAGTATGTTCCAAATAAAACAATTAAAATGACAACATGCTTAAAAAACAAGTCTCTGTTACTGTACAAAACTAAGTGATAGTCTCTGTTAAATCCAAGGAATATTTTCAGTAGACAAAACCATTCAATTCAGGGGAAAAAAAAGAAAAATAGAAAATTCAGTACTTGAGTTTGGGCCAGAAAAGATAAATAGACACACAGGTATTAACTGGAAAAGGTATTTAAAACTCAGTGAAGTTTCTCAGGTGAAGCTACTCTTTTTCTGTAGCTCACAATGAATCAGACACAGAAGGCACCTTTTTGAAGGTTTACAGACAAAAAAATAGTTGTAGTCAACATCTTGGTCTAATCTGTGGTTCTGATCTTCTCCAGCAACCCAGCTTTTGTATTTACCAGTTCCTGAGCCTGCAGGGTCTGGTTTGCTTGTGGTTTGTTCCTTTGTATATAGGGAATTACTTGCTTTAGGGGCTGAGCTGAAAGCTGCTGCTGAGGTGCTATTGATGGAGAAGGGCTTGGTTTTAGGAGGCCTTTTCAGTTGAGTCTGAGTTTAAAAAAGCATCTAAAGTCAAGTCCTGCCTTGGCCAAGTAGTGACTTCCTTGACAGTGTAACTGCAGTTCATGAGGTGACAGGTCTGGAGCAGTTGAGAGAGCTGAGGGGTGATAACAATCATTCACCACAGGTAGAGTAAAACCTCAGGGACAGAGACAAGAGCTTCAAGTTAATGAGGAAAATGTATCCAAAATCATCACTGAAACAGGAATATGAAGTTTCCTGTAGTCCCACTGTAGACTGGCAAGACCTTTATGATGTCTCAGCAATAGTATCAAGAAACTTTGCTTTCTGAAAGCAAAAACAATAAAAATGACCAATTAGTCATTGAAGAAGACACGGCAAATGCTTCTTGAAAGACAAAGATTTTCTGCAGTGCAGTATAAAGGATTTATTATTACAGTATTACACTAGATAAGCTGTTAAATATTGTAGAACCCACCTGTATTTCAAATGCTGTTCTACTTAATTTTAACAAAACCAGACCATAGTGAATTCTGTTCATCTACCCTATAACAGTCACAGAAATGAGTGAAGGGCTGTAAGATTATCTGTGAAGAGTTAGGTCTTTATGGTCTTCAGCAAACAGTTACCTGTTCTGCACAAAAAAATACCCACCATTTAGGCAGACTGCTGAAGAATCCTAGAATGGGTTGAAAGGGACCTTTTAAAGGTCACCCAGTCCCAACCCCGGCCTGGCATGGCAGGGACACCTTCCACTATCCCTGGCTGCTCCAAGCCCTGTCCAACCTGGCCTGGAACACTTGCAGGGATGGAGCAGCCACAGCTTCTCTGGACAACCTGTGACAGGGCCTCCCCACCCTCACAGGGAAGAATTTCTTCCCAATATCCCACCTAACCCTGCCCTCTGTCAGTGGAAAGCCATTTCCCCTTGTCCTGGCACTCCAGGCCATGTCCCAAGTGCCTCTCCAGCTCTCCTAGAGAGCCCCTTTAGGCACTGGAAGAGGCTCAAAGGTCTCCCTGGAGCCTTCTTTCCTCCCGGCTAGACACCTCCAGTTCTCCCAGCCTATGTCTAGAGCAGAGAGGCTCAAGCCCTCAGAGCATTTTCGTGGCCTTGCACTTGGCCTTGCTGAACTGCAGGATGTTCTCCTGGATCCTGAATATGTCTAAAAACCACTTAAGTATCAGAATAATGCCGTTTTCTTTGATTTTTTGCAGTAATTCAAACAAGGAGTATGAACTGACAGCATTCACTGTTCTCAGGGTGTGAGAGCAAACAGGCTGTGTCCTTGCAGGCTGAGACTGGAAGGCAGAGGGCTTTGATTACCTTTCCTATTAGCTTGTCCAGAGGGAAGGAGGACATTGCCCTAAGCATTGATTAAAGCATTTCCTCATAATTTGCTCTCCTCTGCTGCCCTTGCTTAGTCAGTGGCTGAGGGATGAGCTGTACTTCACCTGTCTAGAACATCTCCACAGTCACTGCTCAGGGTTTGTTGAGGCCTTTGCTATTGGAAGACTCTGCAGCGCAGATTTACTGATGGTTCCATAGGCCTGGGAGTAGCTGCCCATGGATGCCCTTGGATCACCTGCAGCTCCCACGTTTGCAGTGATCTGGAACATCTTTTTACTGGGCTTCACAAGGGGACGAACATCTTTGCTGTGACACTGAGAGTTTCTGGGATTCTGTGTGAGAAAGAAAAGCCAAGAAAAGTTAATAACCTGGAATCAGCTTTCTGGAATGCAAATGGGACACAGGTTTGCCTTTGGTCAGCACTATCCTCTCAGGAAACAAACACAAACTCAGGGCACGGGTAGTCTGATCTTCTCCCTCTTCTGCTCTTCTTGTCACAGAAGGTTGGTCTCAATTCCCTAAAGATTCTTCCAAATGCATTGGTCATGTGTACACCTGCATCTTCAGCAAGCTCCACGATCTCATCTTGGGGATTAAATGGCTTCTCTTTCTCTCAAAACATTTTGGAAGGGATTCCAAATCAGAGGGGCTAAAAGATGGGTTGCAAGTGTGCTACTGGACATGCTTGAAAGTTTCTGACAACCTGGGCTAGTGGAAGGTGTCCCTGACCATGGCAGAGGGGTAGAATGAGATGCATTTTTAGATCCCTTCCAACCCAAGCAGTCTGTGATCCTGTGAATCTTCCAGACTCTTCCATTGTCATAAGCTTCCTCTGATCACCTCTGCAGGTGCCAGCAGTCAGCAGGCAGCAGCCAGCCAGCTCAGGAAGAAAAAAAGCAGGAGCAAAAGGTCATTAAGGAACCCGGTGAGGGTGAGGACTTTTGCAAGGAAGCACGGCCAAAATCAGGGAAGAGGGAGGAGCAGGGAGGACAGGACCAACATCGTCACAGCTCAGCAACCACAATCCATTAGAACCACAGAATCATGAAACCACAGAATTACTGAGGTTGGAAAAGCCCTCTGAGCCCACTGAGTCCAAGTGCTCCCCCAGCATTGCCAAGGCCACCACTAATCCATGTCCCCTACTTCCACATCCACTGGCTGTTAAATCTCCCCAGGGATGGGGACTCCATCACTGCCCTGAGGCAGTCTGTGCCAGGGCTGCACAGCCCTTTGCAGGTGTGTTTTTTCCAATATCCAACCCAAACCTCTCCTGGAACCACTTGAGGCCATTTCCTCTTATCCTGTCACTTGTTTCCTGAGAGCAGATCCTGACCCCCACCTGGCTGCAGAGTCAGGGAGTTGCAGAGAGTGAGAAGGTTCTCCCTAAACCTCCTTTTTCCCACAGCTACTGCTGCTGCTCCAGACTCCCCCAGCTCTGTTCCCTTCTCTGGATACACTCCAGCCCCTCAATGAGGCCCCTCCTTTGTTGTTGTGAAAAGCCCAAACTTGCCCCCAGGATTGCAGGTCCCTCAGCAGAGTCTAGCACAGGGGACAGGTACTGCTCTGGGCATCTGGCCACACCGTGGCTGGTACAAGCCAGGTGCCATTGGCCTCTTGCCCACCTGGGCACACCTGGGCTCGTGTTCAGCTGCTGTCATTAGCACCAACAGGTGACAGTTTTCCAACCACTCTGCCTGGAGCACTACAGGGAATTGCTGTGACCCAGGTTACCACAAGTAAGGGCTAGAAGTTGAGCTACTCACATTGTAAAGGTTCTGCACACTTGTAGGAGAGAGCCGAGTGTGTGGCCATGTGATTTGTCTCCCTAGTTTCTCACTGTTGGAGATTCTGGACTGCTGAAGTGGTGCAGAACAGTTCCTGATCCCAGCACCAGGATTTGCATTTCCTGCAGAAGGAAAAACATAAGAGAAAGTAGGAAAATTAGAAGAGCACAGAACACATTGACTGAGGCAGGGACAGTCCCATACTCAACACTCATTCAGCAGTGTTTTGTTCTTATGTCATTTCCCTCATGCACTTTCAGCCCCTCATTTTACCATGCAAATTCCCTTCATTTCTTTTACAGCACTCATTCTCTCTTCCCCACAACAACACCCCAAGGTGGGTTACGCCCCGGTGTAGGAGGGTGGTACCTACTCTGCACAGTGGTGTGTGTGATGGGGTTGTATATCGTCACACTAGTCTGTGATCTCTGACACACAGTTCTGGCCAAATCCTTGCTCTGGCTGGATCCTGTTGGCTGGACCCCAGCTGTTGCTCCAGTGTGCACATGTGAAGGGTTTGGAAGAGGAGGTGTTGGTTCTTGCTGGCCTTTTCTGGTGGGTACAGTCACTGAGCTGAAACCTGGGAGAAGTGTGCTGGATTCAGACTGGCTCAGCTGAATGTTTTCTCTCCGCCCTTGCTCCTTTGGAAGGCTCTTTGACTTCTTTTCAAGGATCATCTGCAGAACAGAAAAGCTGGTTAGACTTAATACAGCAATACAGCAGAAAAATTAAACAACAAAACAAAGAGGAATACTTATAATTTTCTGTGATCTATTTCACAGGGTAAGTCACAAGTATAATTTTGGAACTAGATGATCTTTAAAGTACCTTTCAACCCAAACCATTCTGTGAACCTTTCTCAGACATCATGCTTCAGAGATTTTTCTTTGCCCTGTGGGAATTTGACATGTAAAGCTCTCTCAAAGATTACGACAGTATGGAACTGGCTGATCAAACACCAAGGTGTAACTGTGCCAGCAGGTACAGAAAGGCCAGGGGAACACAAAGGCAAGGCAATGACAGAATTTGTTAAGTGTGTGCAAGAATGGCAGGTTACCTGGGGATTAGGATTTGGGGAAAAAGGATGAAAGTACCTCATATAATTTATTTCTATATTCTGCCACAGACAGCTGGACATCATCACCCAAAGGAAGAATCACATCAAAATCCAAAGAGGGCTCCCTGGAAGGACAGTGGAATCTGAGGAAATGAGGACACATCATATAATTCACTGACTGCAAACAGATTATTAAAATTTAAACAGGATTGTTAAACAATCTTGTGTAAATAGGGTTGGAGAAAATAAAGAATTAGCCTTGCCATTTTTTCTGTAATGCATTTAAAGAAAATTTGTGCCAAGAGCAGGTTTGTAATGTCTCAGAAGACATCAGGGGAAGCTGCATACTGGTGTCACTCTCACCTGCTCACATAAGGATGCTGCAGAGCCTCCTCTGCTGTGAGCCGTTTGTCAGGGTTGAATACCAGCAGTTTCTTCAGCAGATCCAAGGCAGGCAGTGGAGTAGAGGATGGGAAAATCTCCTCAAATGCTACTCTCTGCCTAGAAGTCAGAAAAAAAATGATACAAACTCTCAGTGTCTAATTTCCAGTGAAGGCAGGAGTGACAGTTCCGGGATCACGTCAAGGTGACACCACACACGAGTACACTCACAAAGTGTGTCATAATCACTGAATCCTGGAATGGTTTGGCTGGGAATAATGGACCTTAAAGCTCATCACTTTCCAGCCCCATGATCCCACAAATCTAGCCCCAAGGTTATAGAAACATACTTCTCAGTAATTTACACAGATAAATTTAAAAGAAGGTAACATTTTAAAATCTGGTTTTGCGTTTTGAAATCCTAAATATAATTGTGAACATAATGAAGAAGAAAGTATCTTGAAAAAAATCAGTTTTAAGCACCAAATCTTACTCATATTTTAAATAATTTTTATTTAAGGAGACAACTTAGAGCCCCTTCTAGTGCCTTAAAAGGCTCAAAGGCCTCCAAAAGCTGGAGAGAGACTTTGGACAATGGCCTGGAGTGACACCACAAGTGGGAAGGGCTTCCCACTGCCAGAGGGCAGGGTGAGATGGGGTACTGGGAAGAAATTATTGCTTGTGAGGGTACTGAGGGACTGGAAGAAGCTTTCCTGGAGAAGCTGTGGCTGCTCCCATCCCTGGAAGGCCAGGCTGGGTGGGACTTGGAGCAACCTGGTCTAGTGAAAGGTGTCCCTGTCCATGTCAGGGGGGTGGAATGAGATGATCCTTAAGGTCGCTTCCCACTCAAACTATTCTGTGGTTCCACGACTCCATGGTCCTACATTAGATGATCTGAGACACACGAACACCTCAAGCTTACTTGGAGCTCATGTGGTTAATAACTGAGGCCTTGTACTCTGACTGCAAAGCCAAAATATCTGCAATAGTAAAAAGATACTGTTACTGCCAAGTTGAGGATTATTTGGTATTAACATAGAAAATTATGCTCATAAAACTCTGTCAGAGATCTATGGAAGAGGGATGGAATAATTACTTACAAATTTTCTAAGCTGATTTTTGAATTCCTGTTTATTAATCATACACTTCATAAACTTGCATTGTCATAGTAACAGGTGCAGAAGCACCATGATATCTGAATTTCCTATTTTCCTCCAACACTAACACTCAAGATGAAGATTTTAATTTCTTTGGAAAAGTGCCAGAATGAATGAGAGATACCTTTTTCCCTGACCCAGCCAGGCTGCTTTCTACCACCCTTAACCCCTTCTTCTGATACCTTTCCCCACAGCAGTGTCCTACCTTCTGGGGACGGAGCAGGGATGACCCTCAGGATCTGCTCTATTTGATTCATTGTTGATGTTCCAGGAAAAAGAGGCTTTCCAAGCAGCATCTCCCCGAGAATACAGCCAATGCTCCACATGTCTACACCCTTAGTGTAACTACAACAGAGGTAGGATGAAATGTAGCAAATACTTTCCTGTACCTGGCATTCACATCACCTACGTTGATTTATTTGCTAGAAAGCATGCTTGGTGACTTCTTAAACATAAATGCTCACAGGTTTGAACCATAAATTGAATAACATTTGGGAATCATGAGACTGCCAAGTATGAAACAGAAAGGAGATTTATCCTACCCAAAGTCTAGTCTAAGAAACCATAAAAGGAATTATATTACAGGGAAATTCAGGAACAAGGAAATATATTAAAGGCAATGCCAGAACAAGGTATTATATCCTCTTCATATGACCAAGAATGAAGATACACATTGTTCTTTGGAAACAATTGACTTTGGTCATAATGCACGTACAAAGTAGTCACAATTACTTAAGAATTACATTTTTAAGCAAGTAAATGCCAAACAGCGGGTATAGGACATCATATAAACAGGAGAAACACAGAGATGTTTGCAAAACATCCACATTTAAAATTCAGGATACTACCCCACTTCTATTTATTTACTTTTTTGATTTTTCATATTTAATTTTAAAAAAAGGACTAAGCCTGACTAACAGGCAGCTGGTTTAACATTTGATTAGGGAATATTTTGTGAAGGTCTACCAAAAAACACTGCTTCAATTTGGAAAAGAGGACTTAGGTTCTCAAGAAGATTTTGTAAAGCTGTAGGTTTAAGGGAGAAGAAGTAAGTCTGGTGGGAGAAAGGGTGACAAACAGATGAGCTGCTCACGGATGTACACTGACACTCTAAGAACACAGGAAGAATATGTGCATGTTCATAAGAGGTTTTATGCCACGCAAGTTTAATTGTATACTGAAAAAACAAACTGCTGACATGACACTGCATCTGGTGACACTGAAAAGACTGAAAACTCAGACAAAAAAATTTGTGAGTGGTGGAGAAGTGCCAGGCTCCCATCCCTCCACTCACCTGCGAGAGGCCAGCAGGATCTCGGGGGCTCGGTACCAGCGCGTGGCCACGTACTCAGTGAGCGCAGGGCTGGGCTGGTCCTCACTCAGCTGGCACAGGGAACGGGCCAGGCCAAAGTCACACAGCTTCACACAGCACTGTGCATCCAGCAGGACATTGGAAGGCTGGATTGAACGCACCAGAATTAATTAGCCTTTTACTCGCTGAATAGCAAAAGATCAAGGTTCTTTTACTAGTCTCACACTTGTACATTTCTTCATACTTTTCCTATGGAGACAGCCTGGAACATCTGGAGGTATTCACCCTGGAGAAAAGGCTCCAGGGGAGATCTCAGAGCCCCTTCCAGTGCCTGAAGGGGTGCGAAGAGAGCTTGTGAGGGACTTTGAACACAGGCCTGGATAGCACAAGCAGGAATGGCTTCTCACTGCCAGATGGAAGGGTTAGATGGGATACTGGAAAGGAATTCTTCCCTGTCAGGGTGGTGAGGCTGGCACAGGTTGCCCAGAGAAGCTGTGGCTGCCCCATTCCTGGAAGTGTCCAAAGCCAGGTTGGATGGGGCTTGGAGCAACCTGCGATAGTGGAAAGTGACCCTGTCAATGGCAGGGGATGGGAACGGATGGGCTTTGAAAGGCCCTTCCATCTCAAATCAATCTGTGATTTTATTTAGTGTTCAACAGAAAACTGTAGTGAAGGATACAGACTGTGATCAAAACGTACCTTCTGATCCCTGTGAATAACATTCCCTGAGTGGATGAATTTAGTTGCCTTCAGGAGTTGGTAGAGAATGTAACACTTGTGGATGTCTTTCAGCAAATTCCCCTTCTTAATCACAGCATGTAAATCTGTCTCTGTAATATACCAGTAATATATTTACATCAGTAAATGTCAGTAGTACCATGAACATTCCTGTATATCCCCACCACACCACTATCAAAGTGGTAACTCCTAAGAGAGGCTGTGTTTGAATGGCTGCTGCAATGCTGAGTCTCACCCATGGACTCGAAGATGAGGTAGATGTCCTTGTCATTCTCTGCTTGGATAACATCGAGCAGCTTGATGATATTTGGATGTTCTCCAAATTCCTGCACAGGGTAGAGACCCAGCTGTCAAAATCATGTGTTTTGCTTGTGAATCATTAAAAGGGACAGTCTGTACTACTGTCTAAAACAAACATGAACATGTTATTTCCTCCTTTAGGCTTCTTCTGAAATAAACTTAAAAAAAGGATTGAAGTATGTTCCATAGTAGGAAACCAATCAGTTAATAAAAAAAATAATCTCTGTTGAATAAGACATTAGTTCTAACACTCCCTCTATAGCATTTATAATAAAATCCAGTTCCCTTTATGCACCTCACATTTCCTACTGAACCAAAGAATTATTGTGGCATGAAAATAGATCAAAGGTGCCATCAACATTCACAGTTAGAAACCCAAACAATCAGAACATGTCGATCTGAGGGCTGGCTCAGACACTCACAGGCTGCACTGAGAACTGAGTGCAGGGAGCTCAGATAGCACACAGAGATACCTGAACAGGTATCACAGGTATCACACTGCAGCTAAGGAGTCCATCCTCACATTTTTGCAGACTGACAATCCTCATGGGATTATTAAGTTCATGCCCAGCTTTTAACAGCTTTTATTTCCCACTTCGGTGCAGCCAGGGACACCGTAAACACTTCATGATACTCCAACTTCATAATACTTTTGTAACACGACTTCTGTAACATGTAACATCTAGGAAAGTTCACAAAACAACACATTCACCTGCAGCAACCTGTGAAAACACACTGACAAAACAATGAGACACAGACAGGCCATCACACACTTTGTTTTCATTCTGAGAACAGTCACAATACCCATCCAAATGATCGAAAGCAGGTTTTTACCCAGAAGGGGATATTGTTCTAGAGATGCAGCTAGAGTGTTCAAGTAACAGCACTGTTACTTGAGTGCTATTTAAGAAGGAAAATTCCGCTGTCTCACACTGCCTTGCCCTGGAACTGATAATAGAAAGTCATGAAAAAATTTCAATCTGTACTCAAAAAGCCACGTTACCTTGAAGAAAATCTTGTCAGGGCCAGTTCTATTAATCTTTTCTTAAGGAATAATAATGCTACTAACATACTTACCAAAATGACATTCTAAAATTGGCCTACAATACACCTGTAGATCTACAACTGAACAGCAAAAACAAAATCTGCAAGCAATGACCAGTGCATCAGAGAATCAGTCACACCTCATATTCTACAGCAACTTCTCAATTAGAATAATTGAGATTCATAACATAAAACAATAACCCAGTCCATCAAATGACCTTGTGATAAACATCAAGATTGAACAAAGCAAGTATTATGCACAAATTAAGACAAACATGAAGTTATGAGTAACAGAGTATTTTTCACATCTTTTCCCTTCTGAGCCCTCAGTCTTGAACCTCAAGAAAGAGGTTTAAAATACAAGGGGAAACTAAAATTCTTAAAGTCTATTGAGCACCAAAAGGTATCCAAGTATGTATGGTCTGAACAGCCCATTCACTTCCCTCTCCCTGCCCTCTGCTGCCAAGTGACTCCTTTGCTTCAGAAGAAATATCCTTTTTTCCCCTGCTCCTCCTCCATCCATCCATCCCAGGAGCGCTGCACTTTCAGAGATGATCTAACTTACAGGTAATTTACTTCTAAGGAATTGTTTATATTTTTATCTTTAAAGTTTGCAGCTTCTATTTCGGGCTTCAAGAATGACTAAAAAGTAAAAAAAAAAATTCATCTCTTTCCTACTTAAACTTGGCAGTCTTCAGAAATGCCTCTTCTATGAGCCCTGTGTCACTTGTGTCCTTAGAAAATCACAAGTTATTGCAACGTTATTCCAAAACATTGATGTTTCTATATGGTAAGTCTGAGGAGGAGTGGACAGATAACTGGAATGCCACTGTTAAGGTCAATTATATCAAAACAAGACTAGTCTAAAGTTGTTCCTTGCAGAACTTTCTTTTTTTTTGGGGTTTGATTATTTTAAGTGATTAAATTGCTTACAGTATAATGGAGGAAAACAATTTTGGACTGTAAATCCCTCTCCCACCCCAGCCCCTCCTCCAGTCATGAGTTAAAATGTAAGAAAAACAGTTTCTATCCACAAAGAAACAAGAAGTGACAGAAGGTGCTGATGTGCTGATGTGGTTATGCTGCAGCAGACACATTGCTAAAAATGGGGAAAGAACAGGAAAGAGTGAAAAACAAGCCCAGATGGAGAGGGTTTCATTCAGGTGTGTTCACACTGAAAGGCTCTTTGCAAAGATGGTGCAGAAAAGAAATTAAGGAATTATCAACACTAATCAATGACCACTGCATTTTGGAAAACAATGGGAAGAACATACTTAGACATCAGAGATAATAAAAAATCAGAGAAGAGGGGGAACATGGACATTACCTGCAGGAACATAATCTCTCGAAAGGTTCTCTAGAAAAAAAGAAAAAACAGTTTATTATCATCTCAACAGAACAGCAGAACAGAGACACAGTTAAATGGCAGGGTTAAATCCACTCCTCTTCTGTACACGACACGATACACAAAGTTTGATATTAATCACTTGTTTTTATCCCAATATAGCGGCAGACTGTATTGTTACATGCATAATTATTGTCTTTCAGAGACAAAAGCCCTGAAAATACCTATGGAATCCCACCACGTCTCAGAATATATCAGGACAATAATTTCTCACCTGAGCATCTGTTCTGTTCCTGAAAGCATCAAAAATCTTTTTAACAGCAACTGTTTCTCCTGTCCTGCGGTCAACTGCTTTCCAGACAATGCCATAGGCCTGTGGAGAAGCACAGACAGGTGAGCTGACACCTGCCCCCAGCTCCGGCCTGCAGCGGAACTGGAATGTGTTCAGCGACTGGAAGCAGAGCTGGTGGAAGCTGCACAGAAGACAAGAGAGATTAGGCCAAGGAGCCACTCCACTCAGGAGACAAACTGAGGGAGTTGGGGCTGTTCAGCCTGGAGCAGAGAAGGCTGCAGGGAGATTTTAGAGCTCCTTCCAGTGCCTGAAAGGGCTCCAAGAGAGCACCAGAGGGACTTTGGACAAGGGCCTGGAGTGACAACACAACTTGGAAGGGCTTCCCACTGCTAGAGGGCAGGGTTTAGATGGGATTTGGTAATAAATCCTTCCCTGGGAGGGTGGTGAGGCCCCAGCACCAGTTGTCCCAAGAAGCTGTGGCTGAAAAGGATCTTGCCAGTCTCACAGGGGTGCAGCATATGTCATTTTGAAGTGTAGCCCAGAATTTCCCACTTTGGCCAGACCATGTGGCATGGAATCGTACAAGAGCTGGGGCAAAGAGGAGGCTGCCCAGAGAAGCTGCAGCTGCCCCATCCCTGGAAGTGTCCAAGGCCAGGCTGGACTGGGCTTGGAGCAACGAGGTCTAGTGTAAGGTGCTCATGCCCATGGCAAGGGGTAGGAACGAGTGGGCTTTAAAGTCTCTTCCAACCCGGACTATTCTGTGGTTCCAGAGCTCTGTATGGAGAGCAGCCCTGAGAAGGACTTCGGAGTGCTGGTGGACAAAAACCTGGAAATGAGCTGACAGGATGCACTAGCAACCCAGACATCCAACCATGTCCTGGGATGCATCAAAAGAAGGATAACCAGGGGATCAGGCCCAGCCAGTTCGAGATTATGATAGGCAGGTCCTGCCTGATCAACCTGATCTCCCTCTGTGCCAGTGTGACCTGGAACAGCTACATCGATGGGATGGGATTGATGGGCTGAGGCCGATGGTGCAAGGCTCAACAAGGCCAAGGTCTTGCTCTTGGGTCACAACAACCCCAGGAAACGCACCAGGCTTGGGACAGAGTGGCTGGAAAGCTGGAAATGACCTGGCAGTGCTGGTGACAGTGGCTGAACATGAGCCCAGGTGTGCTCAGATGGCAAGATGCCAATGGCACCTGGCTTTTACCAGACATGGTGCGGCTGGCAGGTCAAGAGAGATAATCCTTCCCCTGCACTTGCCTTTGGTGAGAATCCCTCATGGAGCATTGCATCCAGCTTGCAGCTACTCAGTACAAGAAAGACACGGACCAGTTTGAGCAGGTGCAGAGAAGGGCCATAGAGATGGCCTGAGAGCTGGCTGCTCTGGAGCAGGCTGAGACAGCTGGGGGTTCAGTCTGGAGAAGAGATGGCTCCGAGGAGAACTTACTATGGTCTTTCAAAACTGAAAGGGGGTCAGTAAGGACGGAGAGAGACTTTTCACCAAAGTCTGTAGTGACAGCATCCCAGAATTGCTGAGGTTGGAAAAGCCCTGCAAGAGCACTGGGTCCAACCACTAACACAGCACTGGCAGGTCCAACACTAAACTGTTTTTTTCAATTAAAAGCGGCGTTGTCTGTTAAGGGAACAGGAACTTCTATCTGAGTTTCCCCCATCCTGGAAGACTGTGATACTTGCAAATTATGATTAGTCAGTCTCACTTCAGGTACAGATCCATTTTTTTTATTTTAGGCCACAGATTTGAATCTTGACTTTCCACAGCCTAAGAACTGCTTTACCTTTGCACAAAGGGATCACATCCCACTCAGAAATGCACATTTAATGCTTAAATACTTGTACAGGGCAAAAGAGCTGTAATGTATTATTCTAGTGGTTAAACACTCATGTAAGGACATCAAGGCAGGCTTTCCAGTAACATGTGTGGTCCTGGAGCATGGGATCATGACCTTTGCCATGCATCAGGCAGTACAAACAGCTGTACAGCACTACCCTGCTGGCAACTGGGAAAAAGCCTCAAGTTGTGCCAGGGGAGGCTTAGGCTGGACACTGGAAAAAGCCCATCTGCAAAGGGCTGTGCAGCCCTGACATAGACGCCCTCAGGGCAGGCATGGAGTCCCCATTCCTAGGGGGACTTAGCAGCCAGTGGATGTGGCACTAGGAGACATGGATTAGTGGTGGCCTTGGCATTGCTGGGGAAGTAGTTGGACTCAGTGGGCTCAGAGGGGTTTTCCACCTCAATGATTCCTTGACTCTGTGAACATAATGAGGGAAATACTTAAATACTTGTATCAACGCAACTAAACGATAGCAAAGAGCTGCCAGAATGGAAAAGCAGATAACTCGGGAGGGTTTGGAGACTGTCTGGGGAGACATATCTTAGAAATTACCATTGGTTCATGTATAAAAATACATTTTATGGAGAAGATATGACTTGATGCAGCATGATCTAAAGTGATGGGATTACAGTAAATGTGCAAAGATTTGGCAGGCATAGACAGAATGTACTTTGAGACTCACGTCCATTTTACTATTTACTTTTGAGCTCTTACAGTCCGCGGAGTTCCCCTGGGTCACCTGCGGCTCCCACCAGGCCCTGAGCGACAGACATAGTTCCCACGGGCGCCTGAACTCCCAAACACTCCCTCAGCTCCCTCGGGCCGCCTGGAGCCCTCACGGTGCCCTGAACTACACACGGGCCCGCCGAGCTCTCCTGGGCCCTCCAAGCTCCCATGACCACCCCATCTACCAGCGGCCAGCTCATCTCCCCCAGGCCACCCCCCGCCAGGCACTCACGCCCTTGCCCAGGCGCCTCTTGATCTCGTATTTGCGGCACACGAGCGGCTCCACCTCGGGCGGACTCATGGCCGCACCTCCCTGTCGGCTCCCGCTGCCATGGAAACGGCCCCGCGCAGCGCGCATGCGCACACCAGCGGGGGGCCGCCAGGGGGCGCCATGAGCCCGGTGGGCGAGCATTGAGGGAGGAGAAGGAGCGGGGGGAGAGGGGGAGCTGCTCCCGGGGCCGCCAGGGGGCGCCATGAGCCCGGTGGGCGAGCATTGAGGGAGGAGAAGGAGCGGGGAGAGGGGGAGCTGCTCCCGGGGCTCCAGGAGAGCCGGAGCGGGGCCCGGGACGCGGGCCTGGAGGGACAGCGCAGGGGGAATGGCTTCCCACTGCCAGAGGGCAGACTTCGATGAGATCTTGGGAAGAAATTCTTCCATGTGAGGGTGGTGGGGCCCTGGCACAGGGTGCCCAGAGAAGCTGTGGCTGCCCCTGGATCCCTGGCAACGTCCAAGGCCAGGTTGGACGGCGCTTGGAGCAGCCTGGGATGGTGGAAGGTGTCCCTGCCATGGCAGGTTGATGGGACTGGACGAGTTTTAAGGTCTGTTCCAAACGAAACCGTTCTGAGATGAAATGATACTTCTTTGGGTGTTTTTCCCCCCAATTTTGATTCTTCCTCTCTATCCCCGCCCAATTCCAACTTTTCTGATGAGGCTAAAGTTTATTTAATCTGACAGTTTTAATCGTGTTCTCTGGAGCTTTGCTTTTTTTCCTTGTATTTTATAGCAGGTAGAGAAGGTGATTTCTGAAGCCTGATCCTCCTTGTCCGAACTAGATGGTTGAAATGAAAATTGACAAATTGAATACATTCATTAGATACTTTGTTGTGACTTTTTTAAAATGAGAATATTATGAAGGTGGATTTAGTGTAATGGGTTTGTATGACTGTAAATGTTTCTTTGACATATGACTTGAGTTTTATTAGTGAACTGGCATCTTTGGTCATGCAGGGCTCTGGTTTGCTGATGTATGCTTCCATCACTGACATCATTAGTTTTGTGTGGAAGTTTCCTTTATATAATGATAAATTCTGACTCTTACAAAGAGACTTATTCCTCTCAGCCCATGATTTTAAAGAAATTACATTCAGTTTAGTTTAAATGTTCATTTAGGATTCCTCAAGGGACTCACTAATTACTTTAGGCTGTATTGTTTATGTCTAATGGGATACATGTATCTGCCTTATCCTGCTTGTAGAGACATAAAGTTTTGTGTGTACACTTGCCAGTAGATGCCAAAGTTCAGGCCTTGGTTGTGACAATTACTGCTGTTCAGTGTGGTTCATTAGCCTTTTGGCATCATGGGTACCAAGATGGGAAAAGCCCATCTGGCTGCCCAACTAGTGAGGTTGGTGGAGTGCTGCTTCTGAGACTACTGGTTCAATTCTCACCTCTACTCAAGTCCAAGTCTTACCAGTGACTTGAGCACTTAAATCTGATTAAAATATGATTTAGACAAACAGCTGCCAACTCTTGATTCTTGTGAGGGCCCTCTGCATACAGTGCTTTCCTGTGGATGGTGGTGATGAGAAGAACCCTTTATGTGTGAAGGGTGCAAGGACCCTCTCAAGAACTTTATTTTCTTTGCCTAAAGTTGTGAACCTATTGTTTACAAACATTTGAAGAAAAGGCTGTAACATACACGATTTGTCTTAGTTACATAATGCAAGCTCCTAGCTTTTCTTTTTTGCAAGATTTTTTTCCTTGGAAGAAGAATCACTACTGTACTGAATTCAGATCTTCAGTATTCTGCTGGCTGGTATCTGTCCTGTGTAATTTATTACATAGTGAATTTACAGCTCTGAATAGATCTATTTGCCTGTCCTTTTTCCTCCAAAGTTGCAGGTCATGTCAAAACAACAGCTGGAACTTCCTACCGAAGTGTTTGTACAGAATAACAATAGAAAGTATATTTTTTTGCTTCTAAATTTACAATGAAAACAATCGTGTGTACTATATTGTATGTATCTGTATTATTTATATGCAGTCATCACTACACAAGACATTGTACAGAGAATAAAGCCATTGCAAGTGCCTGAGCCTGCCCTGCTGAACAGTTGGTGACAAGTATCTTGTACATTTCCGTATGGAAAATGCGTTTGTCCTGCACAAACAGCACGTTCCGCTTAGGTAGCCGAAGGCTAAATGAAATAAAACATAGGAAACAACACAAAACCCA
>VYXD01013955.1:186081-201515 GCA_013397195.1 Hylia prasina
ATGTCGTCGGCGGAGCCCGGGCGGTTCTTCTGCACGGCGGGCCGCGGGCTGGAGCCCTTCCTCGCGCGGGAGGTGCGGGTGCGGCTCGGCGCCACGGAGGTGAGCGGGGAGCCGGAGCCGGTGCTCAGCCGGGCGCTCCGGCCGGTCCGGCTCAGCAGGAACGCGGCCGNGTGTTCTTTAGGGCGGCGGCGGGGCCGGGAGAGCTGCGGAAGCTGCGGTCGGCGGAGCGCCTGTTCCTGCTGCTGAAGAAGCACAGCCCGCTGCCGGTGTCCGGGAACAGAGGTACGGTCCGGACACGGGGCTGCGCGGAAACGGGGAGCCTCGGTTTGAGTCCTAGTCATGAAATTTGAGGTGTTTATTTTTTTACTAGTGGCTGTAGTTCTAACTGACAGTAATCGATTATGAAGTGTCTTTCACTCACGTGTGTTTTCAACATTTTTTAACCTGAAAAGGGTTTTTAAATTGTTTTCAATAGCTGCCTTCCAACCTGTACTCTGCCGGCACTGAATGTATACATGTATTTTTGAGACTCTCCCCCCTGCCCGGTCCCAAAAAAGAGAACGCCCCACTCGAAAACGAAAGTTCAGTCCTGGATTTCTTGTGTTTATTTTAACAATAAGTATCATTTTCTGTTAAACAAAGTGAATCCCAACCTATATCTTGTGTCAATTTACTGTTAAGTACGCAGCTACCTTCGAAGTCTCAGCTACTTGGGTCATCCTCTCGGTTGGTGTTGGAATGAGAATTTCAAGTTAGATGGATTGATATCTGCCTGCTGGTGGGTTTTTATTTGGGAGATTACCTCCAGCATTGAGGATGAAATTTGATCATGATTCTAAATTTTTAAGTGATAACTAAAAAGATATTTTTTTTTTCTTGACCAGCTTTGAGGTATTTGAATGAATTGGACTTTCTGTTCCTCATGCCTCTCTTGTAGCTAGCTTAGGGCTGCCCACACATGTAGGTGTGTGTTGCAGGATTGAAGGCAGAGTGATGAATGGGAAGCAGAAGTTTTCTTTCTGAAAGAATAAATTTGTCTTTGCCTGAGATGACTCAAAGTAATTAATGTTTGTATCCGTCTTTCAATTCTGGAAAGTGTCCCGCGTCTTTTAGTCCCGGGCCAAGTGCTTTCTGGGGATGATGGCATGGTAGGCTGGTCTTCTGTCCCTGGGAATGACTCTCACAGGTGGTCTGGTTTGCTACAACTGCTGCATTCTTGTGCAGAATTCAACCCTTGCATGTTTTAATCTTGGTTGTGCAGAGCTTGTAATCAGAGGGATGCCTGTGTGGCTTCTGGTGGGTACCTGGGTGCTGAGAGCTGAGCTGTGCCTGTGGTGTCAGCTGCTGGTTTCTGGATTCACACATCATGAAATCTGTACAGAGTTGCCATTAACAGCTGTTCTCAGTCCACAGGAAAATGAAATGCCAAGGCTGAAGTACTGTACCAAAACCTGCTTTTGTCTTCCAGGGAAAATGCTTCATGAGATTAAAAGCCTTGTCATTGAGGAACCGAAATACTGGCTGGATATTATCTCTGTTTGGAGAAAGCTTTATGAACACAAGGGGGAAACAGATGATGTCTCTCAAAAAAACGCATTGGCTCTGAAGAGAAAGTCAGAAGAAGACTCAAATACTGCAAGTAAAAGGCAGAAAACAGAACAAGTAAGGGCAGTTGCATCTGAGGAATGTCAGGTGGAAGCTGGAGAGACCTGTGTGGTGCCAGAGAGAATGAGCAGTCAGGAGTGCTGGATTGAGAACAAGACTTCCTCAGAATTCCTTTCCAAAGGCAGTGGAGAGAATCCTACTGCAAATGAGAAGCTAAGCTTCAGCTTCAGAGTGTCTTGTCGTTGTAGTGGAGCAATTGCCAAAATACTTACTTCACAGGTATGCTGAAATGTCTGTGTTTTAAAAGAATTCAGCAAAGTGAACAGAGATGTGTAGTTTGTCATTTCAGTTGTGTTGTGTGTTCTGGAATAATAAACTGATGTAATCTTTTTCTGTATTTTCTCAAAAGCCCTTAACCTGCATGCACCTTAAACAAATGGAAACAGAAATGCTGGTTTTAATTTCTCTGCACTATTGCCCTTAATGTTTTTCAAATCAATACCCTTTATTGAAGATGAGCAAAGGTAAGAGTTTGAGGTTTCTGGGTCTGTGGAGGCTGAGGAGTGATTGGGTAAGTTTACAGCTACTTAAGGGCCATTGCAAGGGCTGTGGAGCCAGACTTCTCGTAGCCTAGAGGGCGTAAAAGCCAGAACTTGCAGCTTCAGTTACCTCTGGTTGGGTATTGGGGAGAACTTGTTCTTCAGGAATGCAGGCCTAGGATGAGTCTTGGGAGAAGTGGAGCTTGGTCCTTGGAAAAGAATAGTGGCATACAGACCTCCAGGGGTCCATTCTGTCCAGCCCTCTTCCCATCTGTGCAGGTTTCTCTTACTTGAGGGTAACAGTAGTTTAGATTTTTTTCCTACTAAAGCTGGTATCTTGGTGAGGTGAGACACATGAGCCACCCTACAAGAGTGTTTGCCTAAATTTGTGCTGTGTTTGAACTTATACTCTGAAGGTAATCAGAGCTTTCTATATGTAATGAAGGCATTAAAGTTGTGAGTTGTAGTTGTGCATTTGCAGGTTTTCTATTGGGTAATCTGCCGTAGAGCCATTGGAAGAATTTTGTGCATGTGATTAAGGATTCCAAAATTGTTGCAATCACAGAATATTCTGAGTTGGAAGGGACCCACAAGGGTCAAATCCAACTCAGGTGAATATTTCGTTGTCACTTGGTCAGGCCTTGAACTTTAGCCTCTCTCAGTCCAGTTTGGCATTGGTTGTTTGCCATGTGGTGTGTTTGCTTTGCCCCTCACTCACCTGCTCTGCCCTCTCGTACCTCTTCTGGTGTGAATTGTGTGAGTTGTTCTCTTGGGCCTAGAGTCTTTCTTTTCCCGGGGATTTCTGAGGGTTGCACATCCAAAGCTGTGGTCTGCAGTTTTCTGAATTCTGTGGGTTTTTTATTGCCTGTGGCTGTTCTTCCCCCTTGTAGGAGATTGGAAGAGCCATTGGTGTCACACTAGTGAAGCAGTGCGGGTGGCGTGCTGATCTGCGGGACCCTGACTTGGAGGTAGTGGTACTTGTCTGCCTGTTGATGCTTCCAGAATCACCCGACACCTTTTGTTTTGTTCTCTGCTCCCTTTGCACATGGGACCATGGCCTCTCCCTGCTGGTCTTTCTGCTGCTGAATTTACCTGGAAATCAGCTGGTAGCACTGAGCAAAGCATCCGTGTGGCCGTTGTGTGTGTGTGCTTTCCAGAGCTCTGGAATAAACACCAGCCAGGCTGCATGGGTCTGCATGGGAGGGGAAGGATCCAGAGAGGAGGTGTTTCAGGATCCAGCATCTTTACAGACTGCTGGGCTCTGTGTGAAAATGGAAATCACCTGAGCCATGGGGCATCTGTGGCCTCTGCAGGGGAAATGAGCAAGGAGCAATGGTGTGTTCTCAAGGAGCTAGACTTGAGAATACCATTTGTGGAAGAGCCTCCTCTGGGCCCTGTCTGTGACAAACAGCTCGCCTAGTGCACCCTTGCTGGTGCAGCTGCCTGGAGACCTTCAGAAGGACAACTTGCTCTTGACAAGTTGCTTCTCCATCCCTGTGCTTGGCTTGTGCAAGCTGCTCGCAGCACTGATGCTGAGAGATCCGAGACCTGTAGAAACTCTGAGTTCATTTACTGGCACTGGTTTTCCCACACTGAGCATTATGTACAGCTTTGTTGAGGCTCATATGGACCTCCTGTTCTTGCCCAGATTTTTGCTCTGAAACTATTCAAGTGCTGAGGACTGGGATTTTTCAATAGCATCGTGTTTCCCTTTGTACTTTCTGGGGGCAGGGATTACAGTCATGCAAGACCTGCTGGGGAGCTCAGTCTTCTTTAGGGATGCTCTCTATGGGACAGCAGAACAATTTCTTTTAGCTGCCTACTTTTCTGGAAAGATTACTTATACATAACTTTTAACTGAATTGCCCCTTAGTGGTACTAGTGCGGATAATAGTGGGGTTGTTTGTTGTTGTTTGTTTTGGTTTTTTGGTTGGTTGGTGGGGTTTGGTTTTTTTGTTTGATTGTTTCATTTTTTGTTTGTTTGGGGGGTTTTTTTGTTGTTTGGTTGGTGGTTTTATATTTATTTTGTTGCTAGTATACAGTGAATAATGTTCTCCCACTTGTAGTAAATGGGTTTATAATTAAAAATTCCCATGCTGTGTTAAGGAAAAATAGGCCCCCTTATAAATTCAAGTGCTTGCTGGTGGATTCCGGGCTGACAAAATCCCCTTCAGCTTGCTTAAACATGAAATCATTTTTAAAGTGGCATTCAGATTATCTAGTTGGATTTCTTCCAGTTAATTGTTATTGTTTATAGTATGCATTGTTGTTCTTAAAAACGAGATCAGAAGTTTCTAGAAGCATCTGTGTCTCATTTAAATGAGTTCAAGCTATTGTTGTGTCAGTTTGAGACTTTAAAATGTTGGGGTTGTGATTTTTTTCCTTATTTAGATTGTTGTACATCTTAATGACATTCAGTCTGTCGTGGGGATTCCTCTTTTCAGGTAAGCATTCTCCCCACCAGATTTGTTGTGGCACTATTGGAACAGGCAAGATTTGTAAATCTTGCTGTCCACCATGAGTATTTATCTTGTGGTTGTCAAATCAGTCTTGTGATCTGCCTGGATTTTAAATGAGCACATAGACAGGGCTTTGCAGTGAGTTATGGTTAAAAGCAGACTTCTCTGTTTCTCAAGAGACCTGTCCAGTTTATTTGTTCTTTGACATTATGTGGGTTTCTCTGGGTGGTTCTGTTGTTTTAGTGTGGGTTTTTTTGTTTCATTTTTTGCTGTCTGCAGGCTTCCATTGGCAAACAGAGAGTATATCAAAACAGCAGGACTGCGGTCAACAGTCGCGTGGGCCATGGCATCTCTGGCTGAAATCAGTGTCAGTGAATGTTCCTTGCAAAGAAATGGAGTCCTGAATGAAGGGGAGGGGGGTGCTGCTCATCGGGACTGGAGATGGACACTGTGAAGGAGTGTGGTGATTTTAATGCTCCGTTTTCTAGTGCATGTGGACAGGGTCTGCTATGCCTGTGATGAGAGTGTGCTGTCACCTGTTGTTCAGCCAGGTGTCTGCTGTAATTCCAAGTGCTGCTCAACAGAGCTGTTAATCCTTGTACAGATACATGTTCAAGTGGTAAGATTTTTTTCAGTGTCCAGTGACAGTGAAAAAATGAAACTTTGGTGTTGTTTTCCAAGGAAATGTGATCTCTTTTCACAGACTTGATTTGGTACCAATATCTGCCTGCAGTCCACTTGTACTATTTCCTCCTGAATGTCACCTCAGGGCTGTCTGTAGTGAAGCTATTGGTGCTTTTTACTATATTCCCTTACAAGCGAGTTTGGCCTGGGATTGCCAGTGATTATTGTTAACCTGTGCTGGATTCGGTGGGATTATGTACATCCCTTTGTAAGCTTTGTCCTGGGTAAGGAGTGTGTCTTGCTTGGGATGCAGTAACTCCTCTGTTTCTCTAGGCTGGTGCCCTTGTGCTGGATCCCATGTGTGGACTAGGAACTATACTACTGGAGGCTGCCAAAGAATGGCCTGTAAGTATCCCAGTCACAGCTGGCTGGACCTTTGAAACTAGAGAAACTAGTACTTGTGATATAGGATTTTCTCTCTACTAGTTAGTCCAAAGTCCATTGCTGAAAACGTGAAACCAAACTAATCTTTCTAGGCAGCTGCTAGAAGTGTTTTAGTATAAACCTTTCCCCAAGTGAATGTGTCCTGCAAGGCCCTGTTCATTCACACTGCAGGGTTTGTGAGAGGCAACCACAGACGTGTAAAGCTTTCTGGGCTTATCCTGGGATCGGAGGAGTCAGTGTGATGGGACAGTCATCAGCATCAGAGGCAGTGGGGCTGGCTGTAGCTAGCTGGGGTTTTGTTGTTAGGACAAAACCTTGATAGCTCTTGAATTTCAAGTGTCTTGAGCAGACCAGAACATGAAAGGAGTGAAGACAGCACATACTTCCTCCGTTTCTCCATCCTCTGGATTGTGAATTGCTCTGTGTAACAAGAGCAGATCTTCCAGACAGGGGGTTGTCTTGCAAGAGCTGTGCAACAAGGCAATTCTGAGAAGGGTTTATAAAATAAATAACCAGAGTGGTAACAAAACTACTTTTCTCTTTCCCTCTGAACAGGAAGCCTGTTACTGGGGTGCTGATATAAGTGATTCACAGTTAGAGGGTGCAGATGGGAATATTAGAACTGCAGGCCTAATGGATAAGATTGAGCTGCTTAAAGCTTCTGTGAAAGGTATGTCTGTAGACTTTCCAAGTGAGTATTTTTGTGTTTCTAGGATTGTACAGGAAATGTAGGTACTCTTGAGGTGGTATGTTTGTAGTGCCAACTCCCAGCAAATAGCTGTGTGGTGATTCTTTAGTGCTAGTGAAGGGATAATTATTTCTTCTTCCTCCCTGCACCTGGGAACTTTGGTAACAATGAAGTCAGCAGAAGACAATAAAAATTATAATTGTCTGGTGTGGACAGTAGTTGCCTCTCTTAATGGTAAATGTCTGAATACCACAAAGAGTGGTATTCTACTATGTGAGAGTTCTTGTGTCTTAATGGAACACAGCCAGGACAAATGCAAATAAAATGCAATGTGCAACTTAAATTTATCAGGTGAGTAATGGTGAGGACTCATTTAGCTAAGCTGAATTGTTCATGTTTTGCAGTAGGAGTGTTTTGAATGACGATGCCTTTCTCCTGTAAGAGGGAATCTGTTTGCTCTTAATTCACAAGCTAGTCTGCAGAGAAGAAACAATTTCATGACCTATTCTGGACCTCAGAGTCTGAGGCTAAATTATCCCTTTATGAAATACATAACAGGCAAGCTGACTGGTTTTCCCTGTGCATGAGTGATGAAGTGTGCAGATTTTTTACTATGCAGTATTTATTTCTTACCAGAATGGTAAGAAATATTATTTTTTTAATATAAAAATATAGGTTTATTTCTCACTTAAAAGCTGTGTTTGACCCTGGTTTCTAGGATAATGGAAGGTACTTGGGTGTCAGGTTTTCTAAACTGAACAAGTAGATGGTGTCTTCATCACTGGTCAGAAGTTGTTATTTCTGCATGTCTTGAGCAGGACTGTAGGTGATGTGCAGATAAAATTGATACCCAGTTGTTGTGTTGCAAGTGTTGACCCAAGAATGGTCTGGGAAACATCTCCAGCTAGTTCTAGAAAAATTGGCATAGAATCTCAGCAGAGTTTAGGTGAGGAGGGACTGTTGGAGGTTTTTAGTCCTGTTGTCTGCTAAGGGCCATGTCAGTCAGTTTTGAGCACCCTGAAGGACGGGGGACCCACAGGATCTCAGGAGGGATCTCAACCTGGCTTATGTATGACCACAGGCGCAGTGCTGCATCTTCATATGGGGAACTGACCTTTGCTGGGATGCAGAAACTCTAAGGCAACACTTCAAAGACACTAGCTCTGACGGAATCCAAGTGATTCTGGCTGTAACCAGATTCCTGGGAGGAGAAAAGGGGGATGGGAAAAGGAGAAATTTGATGTGGTTCCTTGCCATTCATACATGTGCACTTGAACATTTGCACTTAAGTTCTTCTTTTGTATTTTGCTAAATTATTTTCATGTTTAAGATGTACTGTGTTTTGCACAAACCAAAAGCTTGCTTCTTTCCCAGCAAACAAAGAAGCTACTGCATCAGTTTTCTAGTGTTTTCCAGTACTGGATCAGTTTTTGCTACAGTTGGAGTTTTCCATGTCCGCAGCAGCTAGAGCAAAGGCCTTGCTGGCTAGTTGCTACTTTTCCATGTCAGAGTTGTAAAGAGCCAAAAGCTGCCTTTTGCACAGAGAGCACTCTGGGTGCAAACACACTCTGTGTTGAGATGCAGCAGTTAATTTGGACCCATGTAGTGTCCTATAGGAGAGTCTTTCTGCAGGGGTAAGCATCATCAGGAGCAGGGAATCTGCAAACTAAGCAATGCTGTCACGTGTTTGTCTCACCAGTCTGCAGAAGAGTGGTGGCTCCATAGTGTTGTTTGTGAGGGCAAGTGCAGAAGGAACTGTGAATCTGGATGCATAACCGAAAAAGAGCTGGCAGACAGTGTTGGAAGGGGAATGGGGGCATAGCTGCTGTGCACTTTTCAGACAGAGATAAAGACTTGCCTTTATTCTGCAGCATTGCCATTGCCTTCAGAAAGCTTCGACAGTGTTATTTCAGATATTCCATTTGGGAAGAAGTTCAAGACCACGCATGATGCCCAGCTCCTACCAGATATTCTCCAGGAAATGGAGAGGTATGTGTAGCCTTTGACAGGCTTGGGGTTTGATGTAAGTGCCACAACGGTTTGTGATCTAAGTATTCAGTCAACTTCAGATTTGATTTGTTCCAAACATTCTCCAGCTCCGTAGTCTGACCCTTTGCAGGCTGTGGAAGTCTCAGCCCTTTACTTGTCCCTTAGAGACTATTGTGTTGTGCTTTGCCAGCTGTGAGTGCTGATGGCAGTGCAGGCTGACAGGGAATGATCTTGCATTGAGCCATGCTCACAAATGCTCTTTGCAAGGCATGATGGTGAAATATTTCTGAGCCACACTCAAAAGTGTGGCAGAAACGAGAAAGAGGAGAGGCCTACCTGGACAAAGTTAACGCAGGGCCAGGCAAGCAAAGTTATAATCCTTTTTCAGTTGAGGCCCACTTGTATAAAATCATAGGCTTTCCTTTTTGAGGTCAAAGCTTGGCTTTGACCAGCCTACCTTGACAGGAAGGATCTCAGACTAGAAAAAGTGGCATGCATTTTCCTTGCTATCCAGGAATGTCTCACTAGCAACCTGGTCTGATTTTAGGTGTGTCCTTTCATCTCTCACCGTGTCATTTTGTGGCAAAGTTGAGCCAAGCTTATAGGTGGGCTGCTTCTAACAGACAGTTCAAGCCATCTTCCCCTTTACTTCTTGCTTGAAAACAAGCCCTTCGTCTAGGACTGGCCTTCAGTGGATGGATGTTGATCTCACTCACCCCATGCAGGAGTGTGGTGGGAAGGTGGTGGAGAAGGTGGTGTGGCTTCACAGGATCATGTGGTGTGGGCCTGATATTTCTGGGTCTGAGATTTTACCCTGCTAGCAGCTGCTAACTTTTTCCCAAGGGAAAATTTCTCCAGAAAGCTTCTTCTCAAAACAATCTTGGCAAACAACTATCCTTTCTCAAAACAATTTTTCTTCAGGTGGTGTTTTGCTGTTTCTCTAGTTTAACCAATAGGATTAGGGAGGTGTCATTCCTATTCACCCATCATGTTAAGTCTGTATCAGAACACCTTATAAAAGGTAGTAAGAATTAGACAATAAAGCTTTTTCTATGGTCTTTGCCTTCTGAAATATTTGGAATCTCTCATCTTTCTTTTGTGTCCTACAACGACAGTGTGGCAATCTTACTGTGCTTGTTTTCTGGTCTTATTTGCTCTATTGGTCCATCCTAAGCAAAATATTCCCTTGGGAAGGTGGAGATGAGGAGGGGACCATTACCATGAGAGCCCCACCAGTAAAACTGGTCAAACTACTTGCTGTAAACTTAGTCAGGATAGTATTTTCCCTCTTTCAAAGCCAAGTGTAATGTTTGGACATACAACTAGAAAATTAATTACCAACAATGGTTAACTTTCCTCTGCTTCTTGAGTTTGAAAGCCATTAAGGATCAGTGGAATAGGGAAAGGGCAGACCTTTTAAAGTTTCCAAAAAGAAGGGCCAGTTTCAGAATTACCCTCTTAACCAGAGAAGCCCTTGCTGCACTGAGAGGCTGTTCCTTTGAAATCTCCAAAAACGCTAGGCTTGATAGTGGTAAAAAATGAGTCCATCTTCCCTGCTACCTCAACAGAAAGAACTTCTAACATCAGAAATGTTTTGGAGTCAGGACAGGGCCCTGTTTTCCCA
Organism: Hylia prasina; assembly: GCA_013397195.1. Lineage (NCBI taxonomy): Eukaryota > Metazoa > Chordata > Aves > Passeriformes > Sylviidae > Hylia > Hylia prasina. The sequence continues at coordinate 196,054 of VYXD01013955.1, forward strand.
TTTAGAAAGAGGTAAAAAGATGTAAATTCCTCGTGGAGATGCAGCTCGCTAATTTGAGCCATGACACTCAGGTGTTTTATGGAATGCAGGTGGCATCTGAAGTGTCAGCAGTGCTGCGTTCTGCACAGACAAAGGGATGCCAGGAAGAATCAACCTAACCTTTATTTTTCCTGTGATTGCCAGAGTGCTTCGTGTTGGAGGGACTCTTGTGTTGCTGCTGAGCCAGGAGCTCCGCAGACGTGTGGATGGCTTGACCAAGTGTGCTGGAGGTGACTCTGCTGAGGCCTCTGCTGACGGCGACAGCAGAGCAGCCCCTGCACAAGCCCCGAGTGTGGATGGGAATTCTTCCTCCTTGGCACAGGGTGGTGGAGAAGCCGTTCTCAGGAGACATTTCGGGTCTCTGGTGCCAGAGGGTGTCTATGCCGTTAGTCTGGGGAAGACTGATGCTTTCATACACAAATACAGGAAGGTGTCTGCTCCTGGAAATTGGGAGCTGTCTGATCCTGGGCTGAAGGGAACTTGAATCCTGAGACTTCAGGAGCAGCACAGCAGGACTCGGTGGAACCCTGCTGATGCAGACAAACACAGTGCCATCCATTAGATTGCCTGACATTTTTAGATGTCCTAAGGCACCGTGTTTTCTTTTTTCACTCTCTGGTTTTTAGGAGATGGAAGATGCCTACCAGTGTTTCAGACACTTCTACTGTATTGTATACAGTGAAACAGGATATAGTATATTGTAATGAGGCATAGTCCTCAAATTCTTGTTTAGGCAAAGCTTCTCAGTATTGGGAAGAGTTTCTATGAGAGAGAAAGTCATTACTTGCAGAACTGCAAACCCAGATGTGGTAGCCCACGATCTTTGGGCTGTCCACTCCAGGTATTAATTTTAAAGTAATATTTCAGCTACAGCTTTGTCTGTTCTAACTATTCTTAGTGTTCAGATTGTTCTCAGGTGGAGGATAGGCAAGCCACCTGAGTTGCCGAAAAGGAAGGGAGTGCAGAAGGGGAAAGAGGCAGCACTGACAGCCAGAGCTGCAACAAGTCCCAGGCCCCTGAGCCCCAACTGTGTTTTGTGTGTCCTGGGTCCTCCCTGGCCCTGCCTCTCACCCTCTCTCCTGCACTGTTGTGACACATCTTTTTCTTCCCTGTACCTTTTCTTTTCTCTTGATCCTTCTGTCCTGTCAAAATAGGGCCTTTAGAATTGTATCAGCATTAAATAAAGGGCCCATGGCAATACTGAAATCACTCGCTCCGTTGGGTTTTGGCATCCTTTGTACAAAGGCTGAGATAGCAAAAAAGAAATCATTGCACATTTTCTCTGAGAACTAAACATAAAGACTTCTCACTGCTTTCTGAAGCCATGCCAATTTGCATGGACACTGGAGGCCTTTTGGGAAGAGAAGGTTAGGATAAAATACTAAATGAATTTCTGTATGCCTTTGTGTCAAGTTTTTGACTGAAGATCACCTTAGAGCAGAGTTAGGTTTAGTAATGTTATTTTGTTGACTTCAGCACAGTTTCTCTCAAATGTTTTACTGAGAAAAGTATAAAATGGGAATATATTTGCATTTTCAAACACACTTTTCTGTCCTAAAATATCTTGTAGTTATTAATGTATATTTTGCAGCTGTGCAGTCTACGATAAAGATTTTCTTTTGAAACTCAGCAGCATTTTGGACTAAAGCAAACTTTGTTATGTAAGGGTAGGTTTTAAGTGGGGGTTTTGTTTGTTCTGGTTTTGTTTTTGTTTCATTTGGCTTGCTTTTTTTTAAACATTGAGCGTATCAAAGAATAATGTGTAATTGTATTTTGAAAATGTTACTTTTTTTAAAACGATTACTTGGGACTCAGGTTAATTATATTTTTCTAGTGAGGTTCAACATTCTTCAGCCATTGTGCTTACAAAAACGTGGAAATATCTTGGTGAAAATTTTTGCTTTGGTATTTTAGAAGAAAACAGTTTAGGCCACATTGTTCTGCCCACATGCAACTGTGAGACATTTGTTACCTTACCCATGAGATATGGAAGCATGGTTTTGTGTTGTTTTGCCAAGTTCTTTGTGTGTATTGTAGTGCAGTTACCTGTGTCCTAGGGCTATTTTGGTCCCTTTTTGGTTTTGTGGGGTTTTTTGCATGAAAGCTGATTTTTCTAGTTTTGTACCGCCAACAAAAAGGGAATGTAAATGGCACTTGCAGTGCTAATTGTCACATTGACCCTCACTGTTTATATGTGCTGCATTTTTAGAGGCAGTGGACTGATGTCTTCAGGCCATTGTTTTTTTGAAGTTGTTTTGGTGTTTTGTGGTTTACAGTGATGACACCTGAAAATAATGATGTGCCCTGTAGTCATACCAACACTGAAAATTTTGCACGTGTTCTCTCTAAGTTTCTTTAGTGCTCAACTACAGACACATTTAAAAAGTACCAAAAAAACCACCCCATTCTCTGGAAAAACACATACCAAAGAAACATCTTATGTGTGAAATTCTGAGACTTACTGTAAGTGTAGATGAATTCTTCTGCAATCACTTGGACCATATGTTATCTTATATATCTCAGTAATACAAAAATAAGAGCTGTTCTTCACAAAACTCCTTTTCTGAGGAATGAGAAGCAAAGTTTTCTGTATTTTATTAAAGCAAGTCAACTACAATTACAAATAAATATGCACTTTTACCTCAGTACTTCAGAGTACTAAAACATATGCAGCTGATTAGTGTTTTCCGGTGTGGGGACATGGATGATGCACGAGCAGAGTCGGTGTCAGAGTGGCAGTTGGGTTCTGTGGAAGAGACGCCTTTCTGAGAGGGCAGGCCCTTTTGCTGTACCACACAAAAAATGGCAGCTGAGCTGGCAGTGGCTTCTGTCAGATCCCAGGATGGTGATGACGGGTGGAAGTCATGTGATACCTCATCAAAGATTGCAAAGTTAACCCAAAGTGACATCTACCAGTACGAAAGATGGCATGACAGGTGGAAGTCACGCGGTGCCACACCGAAGATGGCAGCTTGTGGCGTGTTACTGTGTCCTTCTAAAGATGGCGGCATCGTGCATATGCACTTTTGGTTGGGGCAAAAATGGTGCTGCGGAAGGACCCTGCTCCTCAGGTATCTATTGGCCTGCTTGAACCTGACTCCGACGCTGCCACCGTGCTTTTAGCGCAATTTTCCACTGCCTTTCCCCGTGTGGGGACACGGGTGGTGGAGTCAGCGGTGCCGGGACACCACGGCCGTCTCCATCCCAAGGCTCTGCGCTCCCGCCTGACGAGGACCTCTCCGCCGCCGCGTTGTCCCCTGAGGTGGGGAGTTGTGTGGAGCTGGCAGCACCCAGCTGGAGGAGGCAACTTCTCTCTTTGCCAGGAGGTGAGGGATGCAGGGGAGGGGATGACAGGGTTTGCCAGGCAGGGATTCCCAGGGAGAATTTCAGCTCCCTGCAGCTCTTGCTGAGTGCCCAATGAAGTTTGGGCTGAGCCAGCTGGGAGGTGGGCATTCTGTTCACATCCCTGGGAGCTGCTGCCAGAAGGGCAACTCGCAGCAGCCTCGTGTTGTCCATGTGTGAAAGCAACTCTAGTGCTGGCAGCAGAGTGCCATGGAAGCTCCCCTATCCCATCATTCTCCCATGCAGAGCTCCCCCCATCCGAGTGGTTTGCCTGTGGAAGCTCCTCCCTCCCCGTGGTTGTCCCAGCTGTGAGCAGCTGTGCACTCTGTCCCCAGATGGATCTGCTGCTGTTCATCAACAAGGCTGACTGCAAATGCCTCGAGAGCAACAAGCATGGCTTTGGGAACTGTTTGTGCAGATTCCTCCTACCTGGAGTCTGACTGTGATGAACAGGTACAGTCCACGTATTCCGGGGGATTGCTTGGATTCACGGGGATGTTTTCCTGCAGGAGCTCTGAGGCGGGCTGGGAGGGTCTGAGAACACCTGGGGTATGAAGCTTGTAGTGTCAGCGCTTTCCACACTGAGAATTCCCAAGCAGAGGAGTATTTGTTGGGATATAAAGGGCCAGAACATGTGGAATAGGGGGAAGTGACCACATCATTGCATTCCAGAGCTCCCTTATCCCTATTTCCTGTGCTGAGTTGGTTTCAAATGAAGAAACCAGTGTATAATTGTGGTTTTTTCCTTCACAGCTGCATATCCCTGTAGCTTTTAATTTGCCTGTCAAGCTTTACTCTGAAATTTCAGGGGCCAGACAATGATAAGTGATGCAGATAGAACTATTTGTAATTGATTGATAGGTAAAGATTATAGTTTTATACACAAATAAATGTATTTATTGTAGTTTGATACCCAAATAAAAGTATTTATTATTGATTGATGCACAAATACAAGTATTTATTATAGTTTGTTACACAAACAGAAGTATTTATTTTAGTTCGATAAACAAATATAACTACTTACAGTTTGATATCCTCCAAAGAGACACTTGGATGTAATTCCAGGCTGAAGTGAGAGCCACTGAAAGTTTGACCTTATTCTTTTTATAGTAATTCAGCTTCCATAATTATATGGGATTCTGTAATTGCCTGTGGAGTGTAATGCACACAGGGAATCACATCCCCCTCTTTTATCCCAGGGCAAGAGCCAAAATACATCACGATCTTCATCAACCTCCCGCACTCGATGGAATTTGAGGAAGCAGAACGCAGTGAACCCACCCAGGCCCTGGAGCTGGGCCCAGATGACATTAAGGAAGATGGGATCATCCAGCTCCGCTACGTAAAATTCCAAAACGTTAACAGCGTCACTCTAAGTCCCTTTTCCCTGAGGGAACACTGGGAATTGCACAGACAACCACAGTATTCTGGAGCCTCGGAGAGGGAGCTGCCCAGGAGGTGTCTCAGGGGCCTCAGTAAACATCAATAAATTGATATTAATTCAATTTCTAGCCAAATCCCAGTGAAACTGTGACTTCTTAGGTCCTGCGTTTGCTGTCTGAATGTGAGAAGTGGAAACTGGGAAAATCCTAGCGGGGGGAGATTTAACAAACTTCCAGGAAAACAACTGTGTTCTTTAAATAATTATTGGTATCAGCGGTTGAGAGAGAGACGGGGACATTCTGAGCCAAATTTATTGAGCATACAAGACGTTTATATAGGGTTGTTCTTGTATGGCACTTACGTAGGGTTCTATTTTTGGTAACAGTTCTCATTGGTGATACATTCTTTATGACATCAGTGACTTGGTAATCATTACAAAGTTTCATAACATGTTTTTGGTCACTTGTACCCCAGGGAGCCTTTATCTGCTCCAAGGATGTGCGGTGAAGGACTAAGTTGCAAGAAGGGGGATTAGTTACACACTGTCTCATGTTTCCCTGTCATACTGGGCGTTTGGATTTAGCCTAGGCTTTGCAGTTAATTCAGAAACAAACCAACCCAGCTCCTGAACTCTCAGGGAATGAAACGCTACCACAGAAAGACAAGTTAATAATAATTCCAAAGGAAAAACTGTAAAT
>VYXD01013958.1:256-12315 GCA_013397195.1 Hylia prasina
GCTCCGGGCGCTGCCTGCAGCCCTGCCATCAGAAAAGCCTTTCCTGAAGGTGCCGTGGCGCTCGCCCGAAAACCGCCTTCAGCCAGAGGCTACCGCTGCGCCGAGGACCGAGCAAAGCCATCTCTCGGCTTTCCCCGATCCCCTAGTCTCAAAGCTAAGTTTTGCCAGGCTGCAGGTGCCCTCCAGATGTGGGCTTTGAGGCAGTGGAGATCTGTGGGGTGGGAGGGGAAGGGACTGGGTGGGTACGTGTCTGGCAGCCGGGTGTGCCAAATGCCTAGAGGTAGGGCACCGACAGGGAGACCTGGAAGCCACACCTTTGGAACTATGTCAGTGTGTTGGTTGTCTTCACGGGACAAAAAAAGTCCCCGAGGTGACTGTCCTGTGTGCGTGGTGCTGTGCAGAGAGATGCATCCTCAATCCTTGCTTCGTTGTGGTGGTGCTTACACAGCACAGCCCTAAAATAACTGCCTCTCACAGCCCTGCTTCCCTCTACCTGCAAACAGAAGGCACGCTTGTACAGCAGGGGATTTGGTAGGGGATCAGGCGACGAGAATGAGGGCTGCAGGAAAGGATTTACCTTTGTTCAGGCTTGAAGCCTTGCCTCTCCTTTTGAGAGCAGGTGCCCAATACGGCCTATTTCACTTCCTCCAAAGAATTAATTATTTTCTCCCGTACGTGGCCCCTGGAGGAAGAAGTCTAAGCACCTCCCTCATGCTGTCATCCTGTATTTCCAGTGATCAGAGCACTTGTTCAGGAGCTGAAGATGTGGCTGCTGGTCCTTTTCCCAGAACTTTGTGTTTTCTTCTCTGACAGATGTTTGATGTAAAGTACATAGAGCACACTTTCAAAGGGGGACTGAAATTCAAGGCTGCTCCCCTCCCTTCCCTATGGCAATGTTATTATTGCTAGGTCATGGCCTCTCCTTGATTGCTCCCGTGAATCCCGAAGCCCCACCCTCTCCCCCAAGCAGCAGTACGGGTTCAACAGGCTGGTTGGAAATGGAGCGTGTGTTAGGCTAACCTGCCTCCCTGGTAAGATACTCTTCGGGAAGGTCAGAGCGAGGCATCTGAACCTCTGTGGGCAGGAGAAATGACCTCATGACTGCTGGTGTGAGGGACACTGCGAGGCACACAGGGGGAAGGAAATCTCCCCTGTGGAGCTGAGAAAGGGTTCAGAGGGGCTGGTGAAGTGTTAAGCAAAAGCAGTCAGCGGCTTAGCACATGGTGGGGAAGTCGATAAGCATTTGCAGCTGGTTCTTGCTCTCCTACCTCGGAGGAACTGGGTAACTGCTGACTCAGGAGCTGCATCAAGCCGGAGGAATGGGAAGGGGGTCATGTTTCCCAAGTGCTTGTACACGCCGCAGAGCGATGGGACAGTGCCGGGCGCCTCCTACCTGCTGTCCCGTCTTGGAAAAGCGATTACAGCAGCGTGCCCTAAGAAGCCAGAGCATGTTGGTATGTGTTGGATGTGCTCTGAGCAGGCTACGCAGCCGGGACCGTGGGTCTCGTCTTGCATGGAAACGTGTCCGAGCTACGAATTCCAGCACTAGGTCCAGGGGGAAGACAGGCACAGAGCTGCCCAACCTGGGGTGGTTGTGGGTATGTGAAAGGCAGAATATCCTGTATCTCGAGATATTGACAACCTAAAAATAGGACTTCATTGCCTCCAGGATTAGCTCAGCAGGGGATTTGGGGAGGACAGTTCTGAACTTCAGTGCCTCGTTCTGCCCCGGTCCTGTTCTGGTATTAAAGACCTTACATTCCTTGAAGCTCATGTGAAGGTCACTCACACTTGCTCAGGGCATGCAAGTGCCCTGCAAACTCCTCCGGGATCTGAAAAGTTGAATTCTTACCTTTGCACATACCCTTGCCTGCCTTGCAAAATAATTTCCTTCAGTTTAGCAAACTAAAACTTCAACTGAAGTCATCCACTGCCAGTTTACCTATGGAAAGGCAATGACAGCAAGAGTGAGACCTGATTTTATTGTTTTTTAAGTTTAATTTTTGGGGGTACCATTTAGGTGAGCCCGTCTGTTTGAATACATGCTGATCTGCTGAAGAGCTTGGTGCTTCTAAATGCAATAGTTATTCTTCATAATAGGCATGTCTAGTTTAAAAGATAGGTATTATAAACCTTGTTTAACCAAAATGGACTTTTTTTTTTTTCCTTGGAGGTAAACAGAGAAAACTGAGGAGGAACTCTAGCTGAGGTCTGACAGATGTTCAAGTATGTGAAGCTTAAAGAGGAACGTGTGCTATTCAGTTTGCTCACAGAGCCTTTGTGACCTGTGTCTTCATAGTAATGATGACACAAGCTTTTTTGAATAAAAGGAAGAAATTAACTGCCGTGGCTAATTGCACCCTTGCTAGCTTGCCAACCAAGGGCACCATTTGACTGTGAAAATTGTTGGTGTACCCAAATCTCTCAGCTGGAGAGAATATCCAAAGTGAGAGTGTTTCCATATCTGTGGGTTAGAAGGGCTATTTTAAAAACTTCCTTTAATTTAATTCCTTTAACCTTTGCTTTAATTGGAAAATTAAACACTATTGCTTTAAAACAGTGGTGCTCTGCTTTGAAAAATTAAGATCATATGGAATCATTTATTGCTTTTCAATATGTATTCAGTCTCTGGTGCAATTTTATGTACTCGCTAATGCATAAAGTCTTTTGGAGCAGGAATAAAGCACCACAAAGCATGATTTAGTGCTGTAGGGTCACCAGATCTGTTTCACATTACTGGATGTTTCAATCTGCTGAAAAGAAGGGGTTGTCCCCGAACCAGTGAAACAATGATGGGGAAGGGGGGGGGGGAAGCCCATAAATCTGAAACACTTCGGAATTAAAGTGCACATATCAACAAAAACTTTCAAAGGATTCAGTGGGGATTTGGATGCACAAGAGATTAAAATTATGTAAATTTATATTAAGTAATAGGAAAGTTAAAACAAAGTCAGTATTAATAGTACAATACTTGGTTGCAGTTTAAGGCATCTTAATAAATCATGTTTTCAAACAGTACAGGCCTACATAAGCATGTGACTGTAAGAGAAAATAAGAGCAAGTAATCCGGGAGTGCACAAAAGTGCTTTTGTTTGTAGTTCTGTGGTCACTGGAAGTGCCTATTCTTGTGCTTATTCACAAACACCTCTGGCTCCTTCTTCCAGAAATCCTATCCAAACGTTTTGTTCTGAGTTCGTTAGAGGGCTTTGTGCTTTGGTTCTTTTCATGTGACTTGTTCAGGGTTCAGTCTTTCAGCGTCTTTCCTCTGGCAAGGGACTGAGATGGGTCCGATGCCTTTGCTGCTTGCTTTTTCCTTTTGCCTTCTTTTTCCTCCCCAGAATGAGAATCTGTGGGGCAATCTTAGCTCTTGGGGCCTGGGCGTTTCCCTTTCACTGGTTCAGCAGGGATCAACAAGAAGAGGCCAAGTCTGACAAGTAAGCCATGCATGGTTTGAGCCACCTGGCAATGAACTCTGCAGGCACAGGAGGCAACCTTTCACTTTTATCATGAAGCTGAGAGCAGTATAACTGTCTGGCTAGTTATAATTTAACATAAACTCCATTTTTCATCTTGCTGTGGTCATATGCTTTCTTTTAAATGTCATCTGTAGAGTGTCCCAGTGAGTGGGAGCTTCAGTTTTGCTTTGTATTTCTTACAGATACTGACAAAAACTAGTCCACCAGGTTACTGGATAAGAGCCATATTACTTCTTAGAGGCCTAAGCACACTAGAAAGAGTTGGCAGTAACTTTTAAGACTTCAATCAAAACATTTTTCAGTATATATTTGTCATTTATAACCAGTAGAATAATTGACTGGTTCTTTTATTAATTTTGAAATCTTCCATTTTCAGCAGCTTTATTAAGCAAGTAAATTAATCTTCAGCTTTCCTGTAGCACTGGAGCTTGTTCATCATAGCTGTGCCTTCCATCATTCTTTGGTAATTGATAGTAGTAATTTCAAATAAGTTCAGATCTTTTGTTAAAAATAAACCGGGTAGCCATGTGTCTTCTGGATCAGCCCCTTAATGTGACCTCTCTTGTCTGCTCAAATTATAGTATCAAAATCAAAACCTTCAGAAAAATGGAACCAGTTGAGTGAATACATAATCAATATTAAAACCAATACCATGAGGACTAATTGCTGTCTTCAATTAACTTTTGCCCCGATCCTATCTTAGCCATTGGAAAATCTTAAATAAAATCCTCTTTAAAGTCCTTTCAAGCTTTTTCAAGAATAGTTGTCAGTTTAGGCATGTATTCCTGCTTTAACTTGTGTGTATGTTTGTTAAGACTATTGCTTGTCTGTAGATGGCAACAGCATTACAGTGCTGAAGTAGCTCCCAGCCTGTGAAATAAGGCTGTGATGTTGGTGAGCATTAACTTTGAGAATGGAGAGAAAAAATATCTTGTCTTTTTCTTTTCTGTTTTGTTTTTTTGGGGGGTTTTTTTTGGTTTTTGGTTTGTTTGGTTTTTTTTAAATGTCTGCAGCAGTGGCAGTGGGGACTGTTCTACTTGCAGGAATGTTGGGACTAATCATGTGAGAAAAGATCCTGGAGTGATGAGGCAGCATATTTCCCATGTCTGAGGTCAGGATTTGTTCTGTGAAGCTGACCTTTAAAACAGCCTGAAAATGAGGAACGTGGCACCAGAGAGCAGAGCAGGAAGCATGAAATTATGTAAGATATGTTTCTTCTGCATATGAAATACTTTTTTTTTTTTTTTTAAAGCTCCAGGTTTGTGATTCAGCATTTTCTGCCACTGAGAGATACAAGAATGGGGAAAATTCTGTAGCAAAAAGGAAGTTCCTATTGTTCTAATCAAAACCTAATAAAATATTAGCTATCAGGTATTTTTGTTCCCTTCTGATGAGCTGGGGCTGAGATTATATTTTCCCCAAATCACTCTCCCCTCAGCCTCCTGATCTGAGAACCCTGGAATTGAAGACAAAGTTTTATTTAGGGACAGCCTGGGCACCTTTTCTATATATAATCTGTGTGAAGTGCCTCCAGCTTTGTTGGCATTGGATTCCTGGGTGACTGCTGTTTCAGCTCTGACAAGCAACTGCAGGACAGGCCTGTGATGAGGAAGCTCCAGGATGCTGGTGCCCAGTGGAAGTTTGGTGCAGGACAGGCAGGTCAGGGACCCCCCAGGGCTAAAGCATCAGCTTGGGTGAGGTTGCCAGCCTGGATTTGATCCCAGCTGCATGGTGATGCAAGCCACAAGCTCTCCTCTCGGAGCTTATGCAAAAGGGCCTTTACTGCCTTTTTTCCTTCTTGCCTTTTCACCCTGTGCCCTTTCCCTTGTTGAAAGCATGAAGTTGCATTGAGAGGTTTGATGCAACTGCCAGATGCCCCAGCCTGTTGCTGCTTCCCTGGTCTTAGAAACGCTGCTGACCTGCTTGGAAGGAGAAAATGAGGGAGCCATTTCATCCTTCTCCCTCCCTGGAGACTGGTTCTAAGATGGCATTTAAAGGAGGTGACAAAGGAGGTGTCAGTGGTGGGGAGCACTCCCAGATAGTGGAGCTCAGCTGGGTCCATGGAGAGACTGGTCCCTGGCCCAGTGTTGGCCTCAGGATGTTAGCACATTCCCAGGTATGGGCATGAAAAGTCTGCAGTCACTACACTTGGATGGGTAAGAGGGTTTAACAGCCTGTACAGAGCTAGTCTGTGCCCACTGGCTCATTTATCCCTATGGATGTGGTCTGGGTGTGCCTGGGGCCATCTGTGCTCAGAGCAGAATCTTGCACAGGGGCAGCCTTGCTTTCCAGAGTTGAATTATGTCATGGAAAAAGGGAGACAGCCTTGTCATGCTTTCCCTTTACTTGCTGAGATGGCAGTGCTAGCAGAGGTGACTGATGGCTCTTTTTTGGTTGCTTCAAATGCCAGACAGAAGGAACCTGGCTTGCATCTGCCTCAGACTCTGAATAGATTTTGGGGGTTTTTTTAAGAGTCCTGAGGGACAAGCAAATGGATATAAGCACGTACTGTATTTGTGAGACCTGCACTGGGATGGCCTGCATGGGATAAATTGATGTTGAAAAATGTTTGGTGGAGCATTAGAGCCTCGTAAAATGATTCAGAGCCTGAAGAAAATGCTTCGCAATGGGAGACATGAAGCACTTTGTCTCTTTAGTTTATCAAAAAAGGCCGAGCAGAGAATTGATTATGATGGTGAAGGAACTTCCTTGGAAGAAAAATATCAGGTACTGAAAGGCTCTTTAATCTAGTAAATTATGGGAATGTGTTTCAGCAAGCTGAAGTCAGATACATTCATATGAAAATCTGGGCACAAATTTATTGGAGTGAAGGTGGTTAATCACCATAACAAGCTGTCAGGGTAGTTGTAACATTTTCCAGATGTGTCCAAGCCAGGCCTATTTCTGAAGGGTATGCACTAACCACAGTTTAAAGTGAGGGACACTGCAGTCAAGTCTCAGGCAAGGTAAACAGGTGAGGTTTGAAGGACTGTGATGTGTGACAGGCTTGACTAACAGCTCCCAAAGGAGCTGTGAAGATCTAATGGTTCCCATCTGTCCTTAACCTCTGAGAGACTGAGAAAAACAGCACTTAGCAGAAAGTGGAAGGGAGAAATCAGAATGACAGCCTCATTGCTGGCACACTCCTGTGACCTCTGTTTCTAGAAGGACTGTGTATTTCACCTGCTTGGGGCTTTACTAATGTTTGCTCTACTCCCAACACAAGACCAACCTTTCTCCAGTCCACAGGCTCTTTGTACAGATGGGCATCAGCACCTTTGATTTTAGGAGAGCATGAGTAGAAATTTGTGATTCTCAGTGGCAGCTAGGATAAGTAGTTTCCTTTTTAATTTATTTTTTTTTAATCCATCTTTTTAAGCTTTGGACTTGCCTGTTGTTCACTTGCCTGTTCTCCACACCTCCCAATTTCCCTGGTATCCATTTCCTTGTATTGCTTTTGCCACCAGGTTCAGTGTATTTTCCTGCATTGATAATCAGTGGTGCATGATGTCTTGGAGGGTGCTTCCTACCTGTAATTTGATTAAATAAACCCTGTCTTTCTTGCACAGATTTCACACAGGATAGGTATGCCAGTGATGTGCTGTGTAGATAAGAGCTTGTCAGGAACTTTTTTGATAAAGTACCTTTCATCCATAAGTACTAATTTGTAGCTGCTGTAGCTATTGACAGAAACACACTAAGGTATCTTTGCAAAATACCTGCAGTCTGTATCTAGAGAAGTGCGCTAATCTAATTTTAAAAACAAGGCTCCTTTTCCAGAAAACCAGTTGGTGGTGGAAATCAGGAATTTTTTCTCTCCTGTTGCCTCTTCTGGAGTCCCAGTGCTTTCCTGCTTATTCCCTATCTGCCAGGGATGATGCAAATATTTTATTCGCTCAAGCCCTAAGACAAGTTTGCTCACTTTTCCTTGTTCCCAGGGGCAATTATGTACAAAGTCAGAGCTGAAACAAGGCAAGCGATTTCCACACAGCATCCCTGTCTTCAAACTGGAGAGACATGGACTTGAAAGGTGGACTGTTTGGTGGATAAGGCATTGACTGGATGGATGCAGCCAGAGAGATGTGGTAAAAGACTCCAGGCAGAGACTGAAGCTGAATGGTGTCTCTTGAGACTCTGTCTCTTTAGTAATTTATTATTGACAGTAGGACCAAGTGCACCCTGAGCAAGTTTGCAGCTGGCATAAAGCTGAGTGCTGCAGTTGGCACAACAGAGGGAAGGGATGCCATCCAGAGGAACCTGGACAAACTGGAGAAGTGGACCCATAAGAACCTCATGAGGTTCAACAAGTGCAAGGTGCTGCAGCTGGGTCAGGGCAATCCCAGACTGTACAGACTGGAAGAAGGAACTAATGGAGATCAGCCCTGCAGAGAAAGACTCTTGAGTTCTCATGGATAAAAAGCTGGGCAGGTGTAGCCCTGGTTCCATGCCTGAAATGTTTTTGGTTTTTCTGAAATTCCTTTCCCAGGGAAGTTTTGTAAACAGGAGGAATGTTTTTGTAACTGTACCTATGTTATTCATTCCTTCTGACAGGAGGGACTTCTTGACCAGGTCCCTCTGGTTTGACCAATGTGATTGAAGAGGTTTGCCTTTGTTTTACCAATCAATTTGGTCTGTGTAAAATAGTGTATAAGAGAGATACATCCCAAAATAAAGAGTCATTTTTTAGCCCTCTGAATCTCGGAGTCTGTGTCGTTTTGGTATAAAACAGCGACAGGCAGGAGCCAACAGTGTACACTTGCAGCCCAGAAAGCCAAACACCTTCTGGGCTGCATCAAGAGGTGTGGCCAGCAGGTCAAGGGAGGTGATTCTGCCCCTTTACTCTGCTCTCTGAGTCCCCCCCCTGGAGTGCTGCATCCAGCTCTGGGGTTCCCAGCACAAGAAAGATGTGAACCAGTTAGAGGGAGGCCAGAGGAGGCCATGAAGATGATTAGAGGGATGGAGCACCTCTCCTGCCCAGACAGGCTGAGTGAGCTGGGATTGCTCCTCCCTTGATGAAGAGAAGACTACAGGAAGACCTCACTGCAACCTTCCAGCACTTCAAATGGCCTATAAAAATGAGGGAGAGAGGCTTTTTCATGTAGTGATAAGACAAGGAGGAACAGTTTTAAGCTTAAAGAGAAAAGGTCTAGATTAGATGTTAGGGAGAAATTCTTTACTGTAAGGATGGTGAGACACTGGAACAAATTGCCCAAGAAGCTGTGGATGCCCCATCCCTGGAAGTGTTCAAGGTCAGGCTGGATGGAGCTTGAAGCAATCTGATCTAGTGGAAGGTGTCCCTGCCTCTGGCAAAGGGTTAGGAACTAGATGATCTTTAAGGTCCCTTCCAACCCAAACCATTCTATGATTGTATGTAATGAAGGGGCGGAGTTGTCATGCAGTTGTCATGCAGGTATTAACCTGGTTCATAGACTCTCTAGAACAGTGAAGTTAGAGGTAAAGCAGGGTTTTGAACTGACATCTCCAAATAGTGAGACACCTGACCTTATTTTTATGTGGGGAAAAAAACCCTTTGAAGAATAAGAAATGTTGGGAAGGGGGGGGGGAGAGTTGTGTTTGTTTTAGATTTGGGGGTTTTTTTTGAGGACATGCAAGAAGTTTTCCAACAAGTTTTCCTGAAGCCCCCATACCTCTGGAAAGCAGTAGAGGTATCTGCATGAGTGAAGTGCACAGGAAAGTACAGAGGATGTAAGAAGAATAATATGGTTTTGGCTGGAGAGATGGAAGTGGTGAAGTGCTGCAGCCACTGGTAGGCTTTTCTGCAAAGACTGCAGTTGCAAACAGACCAGGCAGGAGCTCACCCGCACTTTAAGAAACATATAGTTTTAGAACTTAAGAACCCATGTTTTAGTCTGAACTCAACCCATGAGTCTAAAACTTCTTTAAACTCTGGTTGAATATTGCTCTTAACCTACCCTGTAGCTTGGATCCATTTGTTTAGTCATTGGCCAGATGAAGGTTATTCTTGGTCTCTGTCTCACATTAGCCTACTGTTGTCCCCACAGTTCATCTGCTTTTATAGGCATATCCTGCTGCTAAATGTGGATAAAATAAGCAGATAGTCCTTTTCCTCCCTCTCCTTTCAGCTTGTTGATGCAGGATTTGGTCATATGCATAGTAATGTGTAACTGAAGGATGTTGGCCTTGCCCAGCTGGCTTAGATCTCACCTCTAAGCCTGTACTCAAAAAAACCTACCTATTCTGAGCAGCACGGGAAGCTCTCCAGGGCCCAGAATGTGAAAATTAATCAATTCTTGTAGAAATGTTTCTGCAATGCTGTGGAATCCAGCCAAGAGACATGATGAATGTGAAAACTGTTTTCTAGGACATCCAGTTTCATTTAATTTTGTCATGCCCATAGAACTTTTCAGCAAATGTCTGTATCCTTCCATCCTGCATCCTTTTGTGGTGTGGTTACCCTGGCAATCCAGCTGACTTTCCAGAAAAGCCAGCTCCATCAAAGTTCATTGACTTGCTACATTAAAGGCCTTCAGTAGGCTTCAGCATCTATTGATGCCAGTTCTTTCATGGGCTTGGACTGTTATGAGAAGAGATCTGCAGAGTGGGTTATGCTCTAGCATGCTTGATTTGAGCTGATTTTTTTTCCCTTGTTTCTTCTTCACGCTACATGGACCAATAATCTTGAAACACTGAGGTAATTTTTCTGCATATCATCAGATTTCTGTTCCAGCAGATTCTCTGTAGGGGTGAAGTTTTCCAGGAAATGTAGTTTCTTACGTACCTCCCTTCAATGTGTTTGCAATAGGTTGACTTTTAAAAAGCTCAATATAATTTCTTCCTTTAGGCAAGCCACAGAGGGACCAATGTTTAACAAGACCATATTCAAGTAATATTTCTACTTGAATTTAGCATTTATTTAACACTTGAGGATTAAGAAATAGAACCTAAAAGGTACTTAAGTATGCAAGAACACCAAGCATTGAAATGCCTGACTCTGAGTGCCATGTGGAGTGCTTGCACTTTATGAGGGGAAAGTTTGGTGCCTCAGAAGAACAGAACCTGGATGCACAAGGAGCTGCTTGCAACAATCAACAGGGATATGAGCCTGGAAGGGGAAGTCACATGGGGAAGACCAAGCAGACAAGAGCTGCTCACATGCCAAAAACAAACAACAAAATAATTAAAAAAAAAAAACACCTGAACAACAACCCATGAAATGTTAAATAGAGGTTGACTCATCCCCTCTAGTACCTTCCAGTTTCTTTGCTTATGTTTTTGGAGAGGATACAGTCTGTACATTCTCCTAGGATGTTGTCAGTGGATAGGACTTCTGCAAACTGAACCCTGTGGGAGGAGGAGGAGGAGAAGTGGAGACACTGATGATGAAGGAGTGGCAGAACAGGACTAGGGAGCTTCTCGAAGCTCTTAACCATAGTAGGCCCAAGCAAGGGCCATATTTTTTTATAAAGGCAAAGTCATGGGGGTACTTTTGAGGAGCCTGTCATAAGCCAAATCCTACAAATGCTCTGGATTTCAGAGCATTGGGGTGTCAGGCTTGTTCAAAAGCCAGACTCCTATAAGTCTGTTCCAGGTATTGCGATTTTTTGAGAACAGGATCCTGGCAGAAGACAACCACAACAGAGAGATTTCTTCACTGAGATACTGCGAGCAACTCATTAACACAGCTGCCCTTGAATGGGGGGAATTCACAGCTGCACATGAAGTTGTATGAGTCACCATTTCTCATAATACCACCTGTATGTGCAACAAGCATCCCAGTATTACTTCAATCCCAGGAACAGGTGGCACTACCAGCTCCACTTGCCAAAAAGTCCCCACATACAGGGCCAGCAATGACCTCACCAAGAACTTCTGCACCCCAGGGTGGAGACAGCCTTCCATCACCCAGGCAACATGCAGCCAAATGTATGCTAAAAACTATGGGTTGGAGACAGGGATCCAGGTGGATCCCTGTCACAGGGTAGCCATGCAGAAGCTTTCCAAAAGCTTTTTGGGGTTCTGCCTAATGGCTTTGCTCAGGAGCACACATACCCTGTACCCTTGCACCAAAGCATCCTGCTGGTGCTGTGACCAGAAGGATTCAGCTTAAGCCATTGCAAGGCAGCATCTGGCCATGGGGAGAAGGCTGGGATGGGATCAAGCAATATGAAAGGGGTCACAGCACCAAGAGAGTTCAAGAAGTTTGGGCTGTACTCTCAGGCACATGGTGTGACTCATGGGGGATGGTCCTGTCCAGGGCCAGGAGCTGCACTCAATGATCCCTGTGGGTCCCTTCCAACTTTTTTGTGAGGCAGCCCTAATTTCAAGGAAGCCCTTGCTTCCCAAAACCAATTATAATGGACTGGTTGTGTATTAAAAACATAAATCTGTTTAAAAACATAAATCATGGTGAAGGTTGGGTCATCCCTGTCCTGTGGAAGGCTCTGCTGCCTGCCTGCCCCATGCTTCCCTGTCTAGCAGCCACCCTGCAGCCCCTCACGACCCCTCTGTCTCCCACTTTTTGCCCACCCTGCCTGACATGGGACACAGGGCTGTCTCCCATGCTGGGAGTGTGGATGTTTGATGTCTCCCTTTTTTTTTTTT
>VYXD01013958.1:12712-28929 GCA_013397195.1 Hylia prasina
TTTTTTTTTAGCACTTCACAGAATTTTTCAGGTTGGAGGGGGCCTCTGGAGATCATCCAGTCTGAACACTCTGCCAAAGCAGGGTCGCCTAGAGCAGGTGACACAGGAATGTATCCAGGTGGATTTGGAGAAGGACTCTCCACAACCTCCACGGACAGCCTAATCCAGTAACACGAAGAAGTTCTACCTCCTGTGCAGTTGGAACTTACTGTGTTTTAGTTCATGTCCATTGTTCCTCATCTTGTCGCTGGGCAGCACTGAAAGTAGTCTGGCTCCATCCTCTTGGCTCCTACCTTTGAGACAGATATATATGCATTAATGGGATCCCCTCTCAGTCGTCTCTACTCCAAACGAAACTTTTTGAAAGGATTCTCAGCTCAGGCTAGTACGATGTGTTTGCTTGACTTTGTTCTCAGCCTGGCGGTGACAGGCCGGGGTGTATTTTGCACCCTCTCCTTGCCAGGCCGCGGAGCGCGCCCGCCATCTTGTGGGCTCTGCTCGCCTTGCAGGCCGCCCTCAGCCCAACCCCGCCGGCGCTCGGGGCTTCAGCGGGAGTTTTCCAGAGCAGATTTGGAATATGGAAGATATCTGGGACTGGAACAGGTTGCCCAGAGAAGTTGCTGATGTCCCATCCCTGGAAGTGTTCAAGGCCAAGTTGGGTGAGGCTCTAAACAACCCGGTCTGGAGGAAGGTGTCCCTGCCCATGGCAGGGGGGTGGGAGCTTTAAGGTCCCTTCTATCCCAAGCTATTCTATGATTCTGATTCTGTGATTTTGCAGACAAGGGTAGGAGAAAGCCGAAAGCAGTGTCCTAATGCAGGCATTCCCGTTAGCGCTGGGAAGTGGCTGATTGCAGAGTGAGTGGATGTGTTTCCAGAGCCCCAGCAGGTGCAAGTCTTGTGGGGAACCTGGTCTGTCTGGATGACTCCTGTTATCCTAAGGACAGGTATCCCCACAAATCCTTGCCAGTCTAGGATTTCATAGCCCCAGCCTGCTAATTTTTTACCATCAGAGGGGCCAGCGTGTGCAGATTCTGGAGAAGAAAAGCAAAGAACAGGGAATGCATTTTGACTGGAAGTGACACTGAATTGCAGAAACAATGAGTGTGGTTGATGAGAAATTGTCTGCTTGGCACTACTACAACAGCCTGCTGAAGAGAGAGTGATGCAAATGCATGCACACTCCTCTAGGAAAGGGTGAGGAACAAAATTTTTCCTCCCCTGAGGCAAGAGATCCCAACACACAATGGAGGCAGATGATGGCATATGATGTGCACAAGTACAAAAGTATTCCTACACAACTAGGGGCTAGCTTTCCCTTCTCAGTCTTTCATGATAATTTACTCTTTATCCTGCCATAGCCCAGACTCTCTGTTTTGCCTGGATAATGGGACAGTGGTGCCTCCATTCACTTAAAATACAGCATTGAACTTGCCTGTTGTCACTGATGGTAGATGCACCAAATTTAGAGGAGAGGGACCCACAAATCCTGACAGCTTCCCTAACATCTCCCTTCAACAGGAGCATCTCAGCCCAAGTGAAACAGTAAAATCTCCCAAGAACCTGTAGCACAGCATGGCTGTGTACAGCCCCCACCATCCAAGGGAGGATTCCCCCTTCCACAGGAGAGCTGTGAAGTTAATAGGAAGATTGGGGCTCGTGTCTGTTTTAAGCCAAGAAATGGGAAGCTCTGCTGAAACTCAACTTGCCCTGCTTTTACCCTCTGCTTACCCTGTTAATATGCAAAAAATATCCAATCATTTTTCTGTTTGAAAGACAGGAGGTACTAGAGTCCAGCTTCTCTTTTATAGGGACCCATCCTCCAGCCTAGTCAAGTACCTAAGTATATTGAATGATTTTGACCCAAAGGCTGAGACTTCTGAGGCTCATTTCTTCTTTGGGACATAGGCAGGAGCTTGTGGCATTAATGACTCAATGGCTTCAGCTCTAAATGAGCTGGCAAAGGTGTTCTCAGCCCAGAAAGTTTTTCTATTTCCAGCTGTAGCAGTTGATCAGAGAAGCACGTCCTAGGATCACAGAATCATAGAATATGCTGAGTTGGAAGGATCCTTCAGGATCCTCCAAGTCCAACTCCTAGCTTGAACTCCCCCACCCCAAGAATCACACCTTGCATCTGAGAGCATTGTGCAAATGCTTCTTGAACTCTTTCAGGCTTGGTGCTATGACCCCTTCCCTGGGGAGCTTGTGCCAGTGCCCAACCACCCTCTGGGTGAGGAACCTTTTCCTAATATCCAACCCAGCCCTCCCCTGACACAACTTCAGGCCATTCCCTCTCTGGGTCCCGTAACTGGTCACCACAGAGAAGAAATCTGTCTGCCCCTCCTCTTCCCCTTTCTGCAGCGCTGCTTTCCAGCCTCTCATTCCCCAGTCTGGCTGTGCATCCAGGGTTGCTCCACCCCAGGTGCAGAATCTGGCATTTCCCTCATTGAATTTCATAGGGTTGGTGATTGTCCACTCCTCTAATTTGTCACGGTCTCTCTGCTGGACCTTCCTGCCCCTGAGGGCTTCAAGAGCTCCTCCCAATTTAGTATCATTGGCAAACTTACCCAGGATCCCTTCAGATTCTGGATCCAAGTCATTTAGGAAGATGTTGAAGAGCACAGGGCCTAAGATGGAGCCCTGTGGAACCCCAGTAGTCAGGTCACCAGTCTGATGTCACCCCATTCCCTACAACCTTTCCTGCCTGAGTGGTGAGCCCGTTGCTCACCCATGGCATGATGTGTTTACCCAGCTGTGTGCCTGACATTTTGTCCAGAAGGATACTGTGAGACACTATTGAAAGCTTTATTAAAATTCAAAAAGATTACATCAACTGGCTTCCCTTGATCAGCTAGATGGGTTCCCTTGTTGTAAAATGAAATTTGACAAGCAGGACCTTCCCCTCAGGAGGCCATGCTGGCTGTGACCGGCGGTTTCCCGGTTGGCTGTGCTCTCCTTGCAAACCTTGTTCCTCTTCCACACCAAGTCACTCAGGACACTTCGCTTCTGATTCATCATTGCTGCCTCATTTTGGAAGACTGAAATAAATGCTGGACCAAACCAAGGAGAACTTCAGGGCTGCCTGGATGCTGTGCTGTAGGGTGGTTAAATAGCAGGCAGCTGGCTGCCAAGCCCGTGAGTGTTACAGAAGGAAGAGCTGAGGTGGAGTGGGATGGAGAGTGCCCAAGCAGCACCATACAGCCCACCAAGGGTAAGCAAAGTGATAGAAGGCAGTCCCTGTTCAGAGAGGGAACATTAGTTAGTCTGAACAGGAAAAGGGAATCTGGCAAGGACAAGGGCACAGTTTTGTAATGGTACAGGGGACCCCTGGAAAGACCGTGAAATGAGAACAATCAATTAACAAGCTGCTGTGGCTTCAGAAAAGCCATTATAGACATACTGGTGTAATGAGCACATCTGATGCACAGAAGCTGTTTAACCTTCAGCCTCTTGCCTTGTAAAGCACCTCTGGGGCACTGGGTAAAGCTGTTAATTATTAAGGTCAACCCTAGCAGACAGAGGTGTCCTCAAGTATGGGTTGCTGTGATACTCTCAGATAATTTCTCCATTATGTCAATAACTAATTTCCTGAATTGTTCAAGAATTGATGGATTAGCATCCATTAACCAAGTCTTAACTCATGGCTATGGGAGCAGTTACAGGCCACAAGGACTGCAGAAGCCATTTGTAACTCCTTGAGCACATGTAATATATATACATAGACAGTACTGCAGCAGCTTGGTGTTAGTAAAACAAATGACCAATGAATGTAAAAAGGCTGGGCAGGCAGTGACGGGCACTGGCTTGAGCAGATGTCTTGATGTTTATCCTCAGGTGCTCTGAGAGCAGAGGATGAAGGCACTCTGACTTTTAAAGAACTGTGTATTGAGGAATTGTAAATGAACAGAATCACAACCAAAGCAAAATACCCATTACATTCACTACCAAAAGGGCTTTTTTTCTTTTTTCTGGAAAAAAAAAACCCCTACAGCAAACATTTCATGGCTTAGAAAAGTGTGATGTTTTACATTGTTCACCCTTATGCTGCAAGACAAATCTCATTGCTTTTATTTGTGCAGGCCATATAATTTTGTGTACCTAAATGCAAACATTTTTTTCCAAGCACAGCCTATGAAGAACCTTTGGAAACTGCAATACAGGTAGGTAAGAAATTCCTTTGCTTCACAAAGCGTTTTTATTGTTTTTCCTCAGAGCCCAACGCGACTGGGGAAGGGACACTGGGGAAGGGTGGGGCACAGCCCGAGCCTGGCGCACGGCTGCGCCCAGCTGGTGGAGGGGGCGGGAAACGGCCGTGTGAGTGCGGCACGGCATTACCTGTCTCTGCACTTACCTGCCTGAGACTCCTCTGGCTGACTGCCTGCAGTTAAACCAAAGGAGGCTGAGGAGAGCCAGGAAAGAGGAGGAAATGAAACTATGATGGTGATAAAGCCTACTAATATCAACATTCCTTTAGGGAATCAGTGGGGAATGAAGCACTGGAATAACTGCTGCCAGCCTGCTGCCTGAAGGGTGACGAGCTGTTTTACCAAGGGCAGCAATGAACACAAAAAGATATTGAACCCTTCCCCAGCAGAGGTGAAAGGGCTGTGGACTTGGGGTATGGAAAGGAGGTCAGAGCAGCTTCTTAAGAAATACTACTGCTGGACTTGCAGCTGCACCTGGTTGTCTCACCAAAGCTGGGGATGATGGACTGTGGGAGGGGATTTCAGGGGCTTGTCTAAGCTGCTGAGAAGGTGGAAAAGGGGAAGTCCCACCTGTGAGCACCTCCCTCAGGCTTTGGCTTGTCTCTTGGTGTATGGCAGGCTTTTGGCTGTACTGCCAGCTGTTCTGCCCCAAAGGGAGAGTTTCAGCTGTCCACTGCAGGTTGTTTGGAGGGGAAGGGATTGGCAGGCAATGTTCAAAGACAGCAATCCTGTTTAAATGGCAACACAGGGAGTAGGATGGGCGAGACAGGCAGGGGGTGCCAGCCCAGTCACAGGGCGGTGAACATGGCAGGAGCCCTTATTTCCCGGGCTTGTGCCCTGGGAGAAATGTCAAAGCTGGAGTAGGGAGGGGCACTGCTCCCTTACCTGGAATGGTGTCTTAGCTTTTTTTTCCCCCCCAGACATCCTTTACTAGACCAGTCACTACCACCTTTCCCAACATACCTCATCTCACTTATATTCCTTAGGCTGCCATGGCCGCAGCACCTCTGCTGCAGCGTCACTGCAGTACCTGTGTGCAAGGGGCAGGTGGCCATGGGAGAGGCCACAGGGGGAGAGCAAGCCCAGGTGCACCACTGGCTGGAGCTGTCTGCCCACCAAAACTGCCCAGGCGGCTGTGACTGAAATTTAATTTGCCTGGTGCATTCCGTGGACATTTTAATCAGCATTTCCTACAATCTGCTTGGCAGAGAGGCTCGATTGGCAGCTGCCTAACTGAATGGGCTTTGCACCCAGTCTAACCTTCTCCATTTGCAATTTCCAGTGCTGGAAAACCTCTCTGTCTCACTTTCAGAAGTTTCTATAGCAATCACAGCCATCTTAGTGAAGCACTGGAAATGACAGCCCATTCAGATTGTAATATTGCTGGACAGTAATTGCTCCTCTCTCCACTGGCCTCTGAAATGTTACTCTTTGGGACATATCAACTGCAACTGGGTGAGACTGGTCCTGTGCCCGTGTTTCCATCCAACTTTGCTCCCCCAGCCCCCTGAGGAACTTTGCTAGCTGTTTACAGTGTGTGAACCTCGATTAGCAGCCAAGTGTTGCCGGGCACATCATACCTCAGCTTCAGGAAAGACCTGACCTGAGTGATGCTTAACAGGCCTTCAGGAGCAGACCTCACCACCCAACACATCACGTTGTGACCTGAACATTATCCATCACTGCATGTAGAAAAAGCTACACAAGTGTGTTTGCCTTTGCTAATTGTAAAAGACCAGAGCACTCAAAGCTTTTTTTCTTCATGGCAGTGAGCTTACTTTTCCTGGTTCGGTTGACTTCAGCTTAAACAATCACTTGATCTTTTGTTCCATGCTTCATTTTTCAGTTGCTGTGATTACTCTTAATTACTGTGACACTGAAGAACCACATGCTAAAAATACATTAAGTAACTTCTTGCAGTAAGAGAATGTGGTACAATTATCCCACATCTTGTGAAGAAATCAGTTAACCATTTCTTAAGCTCTTGTAATAATCTTCCCCTATACTTTTATGGCTATTGTTGCCTGCTGGAAAAATTAGCTTAAAGCTGAGTAAGGGGAATTGTGGATAACTGTTTGCAATTTGGCTTTGGACTGACACAGTGTGGTTACACTCAGAGAATTTGAAGTCTTTGCACTGGCAGCAGTACTCAAATCTGGGAATATAGGATTCACATTGGAAAAGAGTGGATTTTTATAACGATTTAAATGAACAATTTCAGCTAGAGAGTGGATTAACAGAGCCAACTAAACCCTTCACCCTGACAAAGAACTGGCGGGAGGACTATAGAAACACATCCAAAATTTTACCACCATGAATGCAGAGTACTAGGTCAGTGAGAAGCATTTCTGTATTCTAATGGCTCTCTTAGAAATCAATTCAATTTTAAACAAAAGTTGTTTTACAAATATGTGGAGCATGCAGAAGGCTGGAGAGGGAGCAAGTGGCCTGCATCCTCCATCTGCTCAATCCTCCCTCTCCTCTCGCACTAGGAACTGCTCATCCAATTCCCCCTTCCAGGCAGACACAGAGGCAAAAGCAGGCAGTGCCCCAAACCCAGGGGTCAGAAATGTCTCCCATTCTGCAGGTGCACAGGTGCACCCCCTGACCCCACACCCTACATTTCATATGTGCCAGAGCTCCTGAGGCCCAAGCCAAGCTGCAGGAAACTCTAAGCCCAGGGGTCTTGGGGAAGCTGAGACACAAAAACCTGTGCTTCTCCATCAGAAATGAGGTTATGGAACAAGAGAATATTAAGTGTCCCAGGATGAGGAACAGTCTTCACTAACAAGAGATGGACACATTGGAGATTGCTCATCTCTGAGAGGAAATGGATTAGGGCAACACAAGAGAAGCATCCACTGGACAAACAAAGCTGCAAAGATTGGCAAAACCTGTTCTTGAAGAATTTCAGAAGAGGCAGCAAAGCTAAGAGACTTGTTTTTGAGCAAGATTTCTAATTAAACCCTGACATCTTACTGCTGCAGGATGTTTGAAGGAAAAACAGGATCTTAAATTGATCTGGAGAAGGGTTCAGTCTTTCCATGAGTGACAAGGCATGCAACCATTGTCGAGGGTACAGCCTCTTCCTTCACAAACCTGTGTGAATCTGTAATAGGAGAGTAAGACATGCCATTGTGGATGCTCTTCTCAAGCACTGGATACCACAATGCTGCAAGCAAGATACTGAAGCAAGTTGGTTGTTGACTTTCAGTATTACAATATCCCTCCTCAAGAAATGGGAAAACATAATGTTTGCAGTAAAAGGTATAGAAATAGGCCCAAAGTTTAATCCCTGCCTAAAAATTTTGCAGCCCTGGTTTCTCAAGTCCGAACTGTGAAACACTGGTTAACATCTGCCAGCAAGAACTGCCTGTCTGCCACTGGCATCCATGGAGAGGTGCCATGCTGCAGCAGTGCTCTCCCATTCTCAGCACTCGGAGGTGTTCCTTCAGGGCACCTGCACTGGAGAGCTGCAGAGGTCCTCAGACCCTCCCAGCCCTTCAGTGGGGGGTTTTCTGCCAGCCTACATGTTAACTAACTGCTTCCCTGGGCAATTTTCCAAACTGTGCAAAACCTGTAACAACTAACCCCAGAACTAATTGGCTGACAGCAAAAGCACATCTTGAACAAGTAAGAATCCCAAATTGCGGGGAGGGGGGAAAAGCACTTTGTTGTGGTTTGCATACAGCTATTTTGTCTCACCCTCAAGCTGTTGGAGCAAAGAGCCAAAGAGGTGGAAAAAAGGGTTCCAAACCCAAAAATTAGGGCTGCTGGCAGCAGTAACAGAGGCAGACAAGTATAAACTACTTCTGGAGGAGGACCTTTCTGACAACTCCTGGATATTCCAACCCAAAAGCTGAACCATGTGTAGGGCAATGGCTACAGCTCATACAGGCAACCACATGCCCAGAAACTGGCAGTTCTGCCAGTCCAGATTTGCCCATTGGATATAGAGATTCAAGAAAAAACAATCACACTAAGTCTTGAAGATTAAAGGGCTGGAGCACCTCTCCTGTGGAGACAGGCTGGCAGAGTTGGGGTTGTTCAGCCTGGAGAAGGCTCCAGGGAGACCTTACAGCACCTTCCAGTACCTAAAGGTGCTGCAAGAGAGCTGGAGAGGGATTTTTTAGAAGGGTATGTAATGACAGGACAAGGGGGAATGGCTTTAAACTGAAAAGGGAGGGCTTAGAGTGGCTATTAAGAATATTCCTTACTGTGGGGGTGGTGAGGCACTGGAACAGGTTTCCCAGAGCAGCTGTGGACGCCACATCCCTGGCAGTGTTCCCAGACAGGCTGGATAACCCCTTGAGCAACCTGGTCTAGTGGGAGGTGTCCCTGCCCATGGCAAGGGAGGTTGGGATTAGATGATCTTAAAGGTCCATTCCAACCCCTAACATTCTATTATTCTAATTAACAGTGCGTCTGTCTATCCAGAACACATATCTAAAAATAGCATGAATAAGTGACAAGTTTATGAATCTGGATTAATTTTTCTTTATTACAAGATAAATTCTTCTCAAATAACAGATGGATTTGACAGTGTTCAGTCTGTAATATATTAGATTCAAAATCACATATGTAAAAAAATGGAAAATCCTAACAGAATTTACAAAGCCACTGTATTTCACATGTATAGGATGTGAGATTGTTATGAATCCTATAGGAAATTTGTTATTACAAGTAAAAGAAAAACTACACAAATGGTTTACAGTTTTAATCTCAAATCTATTTTTTTTCTTTAAATAGATTCTTAAAATACATGAATTATTTTAAACAAAATCACTACAAAGAGGCACGTGGTGTTTAGTGGATGACATTAATTCTGTAACCCAAACAAGGAGACTAATCCACTCGGAGTAGCTAAATTATTTTTTTGCACTATTTACATACTTTACTGAAGTATTTTCATCCCAGAGCCTCAGCAAGCATCTTAGAATATTAATGAGAAAAGCCTGGCAGCACGCCAGGGTTAGCAAGTAAGAAAGTAACATCATTCCCATTTTATCAACAGGGAAACTGAGGCACCAGGTGTATTCAGATCCAGGCAACTGCAGCAAGAAAAATCCTGAATCTTAGTTTCATTTGCCACGTCTTGACAGAGAGACTGTTCTTCCTCCTTGTTACATGGCTGGTGACTGCAGGGCACTGTTTGAAACCTGGTCAGTTGCTCTTTTTTTCATGTTTAGATTGCTGCAAAATAGGTGAAATCTTTCCAGCTGTAGTGTCATCATGAACACTGTTACTAAAAGCTGTTAATGGTTTTCCTTTTCAGATCAAAAACCAGCAACAGCAAAAAGTGCATCTTCAATCCCTCCAAAGCCTTTGGAAGGCTATCTTGTTCTACTCAAAATACTGCAATTGTTCCCTCAATCTGCACAGCAACAAATACTGAAAACCAGTAGCTCTGAAAGACAGAATTGCACTATTTATTATTATTTTTTAAAAAAAAGTTAAATTTTTGGGCATTGCGAACATTCTTTGGTCAATCAGGTTTTTGAAAGTAGTTAGTTGAGAGATTTCAGCCAGGACATAACCTTTAGAAAACATGAAATGTTTCACATGGTCCATAATCCCCAGGATTTTACTTCCTATGACAGCAAAATATTATACCACATCAATAAAGGGCACTTGAAAAGACCTTTAAAAATAACTTGTCAATAATGTTTGCTGAACAACTAAAGAAAATAAAAACTTGTTGCAGATCTGAACTCACAAGTTAAGAAAAACCTACAAAATCAGGACTTAAACACTGGATAGAAGCATCCAACACAAATCCAGCAATTTTTAAGGCTTTTATGGAGCATGCAAAATTTAGTCACAGGCATCTCACTGTTTACGTTTTGGCAAATACAACATCTTCATGTGAGAATAGTCATGGACTGTTGCTGTTTCACAGCAGCAGGAGCAGGCCAGGCAGCAGGGACAGCACAGCTGGGAGCACAGGTGGCCCAGCACCCTGGGGCATGACACAGCCACCTTTGTCCATGGTGTCCAGAGAGATTCTGGCCAGCACCAGTTTCCTGGAAGGTAACTGGTCTGACCCCAGGAGCAGCACCCCCAACTCAGCACTGGAAAAAGGCTTTATACATGCTACAGCATCATAAAACAAGCAAATAGGGGCCTCACTTTCTTCAGGGTGGTAGATGGGCATAAATGTGCTGCTTCTGTGGTTACTGGGGCACCCTCTGCCCTGGCTGAGAAACCAGTCCAATACATTTCTCCTTGTGGAACTGACCCAAAAGTGGCAAACCTCCCTCTGCAGCACAACACAAATAGAGCACAGTGATTTAGGCAACTTTTCTTGTTTTCAGCCTCAAAACACTGCTGGAATCTTCCCCATTTCTCTTCCTCAATTATTGCTGGTACCTACCAGGGACTCCCAACAGACAAATTCCTTGCTGGCCAAGGAACGACTGCGCTATTATTTAGCAACATGTCCCAGAAGTGGTGCTGGCTCTGGAAGCTTTTGGGAACTTCCCTCCTGTGTTTTCATAGAGCTCACCTATATCCTTGGAGGCTTTCAATGGTACATCAGTCCCACTGCATTTAGGAGCTTCCAAAAACCTGGGGTATCTGAGTTCGGGGTGTGCATTCAGACTGCAGAAAAGCCTAAATACCAATGGGCAAAGGAGCACCAGTTTGAACACAAACAGGGATCCTGTGGTTGAAGGAGCATCATCATCAGCCACACAGATAGTGGAGAAACACCTCACTTCCCTGGCCTGAGACAGTCTCTGTGGGAATGAAGAACCTGCCAGGACCTCCCCTCCTGTATGTCCCAGACATGTCATCTGTGTTCTGCAAGATTGCACATTTCCCTTGTACCACCTGACAGAGAAGGACATACAGGCTAAACATATAAACAGTTTTTAAAAGAATGTAAATAAATATCCAGATGCAAAGTGCCTTAGATTATCTACCATCATCTCCCATTTTCCCACAAAACATTCTGCTTCAAGGCAGGAGGCATTTGAATGCTACTCAAGAAAAGTCAAGGCTGAAGCTTCAGGAGAGTTATCACCACAGTCCCAGGCTGATAAGTATAGAGTGCCACATATAAATACAGAAACACACACACTTAAATTATATATATTAGTTTTATCTAGATTTATATATACATGTATAAATTAAATATACATATGTGTTTGTATATACAGACACACATGCATGAATGTCAATAGTCTTTCAGTTGAGAAACCTAATCCAAATCTCTGAAAGTATACACCAATTATTTGGATATTCTTAAGTATAAGCAATGTATTCTGATTGGAGTTTTCATAAATATGCATTAAAAGTCTCCATGTCATCCTTGTGGGAATAATAATATAGTTCCATGAGCTGCAAACTATAAATAGAGGCTTTAAAAATTACTTGAAGAGCAGGTATAGCCAGTGTAAGTAACTTCCAGAACAAACAGAAGGGATGAAAACAGAAAACCAGACTTGAGCATGTGGCTCCCTAACAAAAGTAAGTGCACAGGACCTCTCCAGCCCTCCCTGCTGCCCAGAAGGCCCTTTTAGAAGCTTTCTGTAATTGTGATGGGAGAGAATTTGGTAACAGACCAGAGAAGGGTCATGTCACAAAATCCAAGAAAACCTCTCAAAGTTGGGGACAGTGTGTTATATATCTCCTTCCTAGGAAATGAGGGCAATCTTTTCAGTCCATCTACATGGTGTTTTGTACTCAGAGTTTCTAAATATGCTCTTAAGATTACTTTATAAAAATACACGATAAGCCAATACACACAATACCATGTTTTGTTTCAGTTAAAATCAAGAACGACACCAGTGCATGTTTAACTAAAATAGAGTTTCCAACTACAAACATGAGGATGGGTGATCTGTCTTGAGGTATCAATTACTATCCTATCTTTTCCATAAAACACATTCCTGTGGTAACATGATGAATTGCCTCGGTGGTACTGAGTACTGCTCCCCCCAGATCTGGGCAGGTGTGTTAGCAGCAGTGGAAGGTTTGGTGTAGAAGAAGCCTAAAAAAATCAGGGTAGAAACATCACTGGTGTAGAGGCAGCATATCCAGGCTTGCAAGAACCACAAAATTTAGGATGAAGTTGTACTTACTTGTTACAGCATACCCTGTCTTATCAAGGTCTCTTTTCCAATCCATTACTTAGAACTTAATCCTGTGCAGCTTCAAGTACCTTAAAGCTCTTCCTCAGAGGTCTCTCTTGGTTAAAATCGTTAGCTTTCAGTGAACCACACTGAGCAACAGTCTGATTAAAACAAACTCCTAGAGCCTGAATGTCAACACATAGCTAGACTCATAGAAAAAAAAGAAACAAAACCCAAAAAACAATCAGAACACACTACAGAGGGGTTCAGGATTCTAGCGTGGACAATATCAGGAGCTTCTTAAAGAAAGCATTTGATTTTTCTTTTGTGCAAGCAGCATTGTACATGACAGAAGCAGTGCATAAACCATGAAGTGCCCATTTCATGTGACATCATGACATGACTCTGCATAGCCCATTAACTTTGCCTGTAAAGCAATTCTCCAGAAAAATTCTAATCTCATTAAACTTCCTGAACATTAAAGTTATATTTTAGACAATCATTAAGGTTGGAAAAAACCTCCAAGATCATCGAGTCCAACTTTTGTCCAAACATCACCCTATCAAATAAACCATAGCACCAAGTGCCATGTCCAGCAATTTCTTAAATACTTCCAGGGTTGGTGACTCTACCACCTCCCTAAGCAGCCTGTTCCAATACTGGACAACGCTTTCAATCAAGAAATTCTTCCTCATGTCCAACCTGAATCTGCCCTGGAGAAGCTTGACGCTGTGTCCTCTCATCCTGTCACTGGCTGGCTGGGAGAAGAGTCCAACCCCCAGCTCATTACTGCCTCCTTTCAGGGAGTTGTAGAGAGCAATGAGGTCACCCCTGAGCCTCCTTTTCTCCAGCCTCAACAACCCCAGATCCCTCAGCTTCTCCTCACAGGACTTGTGCTCCAGACCCTTCACCAGCTTCAGTGCCCTTCTCTGGACTCATTCCAGCCCCTCAATGTCCTTCTTGTACTGAGGGGCCCAGACTGGACACAGCACTCAAGGTGGCCTCATCAGTGCTGAGTACTGGGGGACAATCCCTGCCCTGGTCCTGCTGGCCACACTGTTGCTGATACAGGCCAGGATGCCACTGGCCTTCTTGGCCACCTGGGCACAGCTGGCTCATCTTCTGTTGACCAGCACCACCTTCCTCTGGGCCCAGCCTGTGGTGCCTCCTGGGGTTGCTGTGACCCAAGGCAGGACCTGGCACTTGGCTGGATATAACTCCATTCATGCCACTGTATGGACATGGATATCCAGACAGGTTTGAAGAAGAACAAATGAAGGCAAAATTTCACATATCCAGAAAAATAACTGAGATCTCATGTCT
The DNA here is from genome assembly GCA_013397195.1 of Hylia prasina. Classification (NCBI taxonomy): domain Eukaryota; kingdom Metazoa; phylum Chordata; class Aves; order Passeriformes; family Sylviidae; genus Hylia; species Hylia prasina. Next base: position 26,313 of record VYXD01013958.1, read on the forward strand.
TAAACTCATAAAACTATTGATAAAAGAAAACATGGTCCAGATGATAAAGTGCAATTATTATTCAACTTGTGCTAAAAAGCTTTCCAGTACTTTTCCAAAGCTTTTCCAATTTTTCTTCTTGGTGATTCCATGCTGTAACTTTACTTCTTGGCGATTTCATTCAACTTTTAATTATGTTTTTTTGCTTCTGTCCCCATCATTCCAGTATTGTTCAGTTTGCATTTCTGTGAGCCGTGAGAGAGTACGCTGAAAGGCAAAGATTTCCTCTTCTCCTGTAAACATGGAGAGTCCTTTGGCAGAATCCTACATCAATACACAAAAACGGTACCACACACCTGTGAGACTCACGGCTGTGCTGAAGTGCATCCTGTTTGATTCCTAAGGCTCAGTGCTTTACAGGCTTTGACAAAACAAGACAGCAGCATGGCACCAAAAATTAAAATTAATGTCTAAAAATTAAAGAAAAGCACCTATTTCGGCTAGGCAATCCCCTGAAGGAATATAGCAAAAAGAATAATTTGGTTTTAAAACAACACAATAACAGGTTAATCATCTATTTTCCCTTTTTTGTTGACTAAATGTACACCGATTTAAATAATTATTTAAAAAGTCATTTGCAATAACTGAGCTACAGGGAAAAAAAACAGTAAGAAACATGCAAAGTAGTACTGTTTGTGAGGACTTGTGAGGCTTTTCTGTAGTCTAGGAAGAGGTAGAACAAACCATCTTTTATTTCTGTATTTTAAATGTAGGTGCTAAACTTAAACCAGCATTTCCATATATGACTGAACAGATACAATGATTAATATTCAAAATGACCCTAAAACTTACACAAAATGGTTCTACAGATAGTGACATTTTCTTTGACTATGAATAAGAAGCACAACATGTAATTATCAGTGACAGACACACTGCAAATAAAGCAGCAAACCATTAGTTAAATGTTTTTCTTGATTCCCCCTCCTAAAATGCTGCTGCAATTATGAGACTAAATTTTGTTACAAAAGGGAGATGATGTTAAAATCATGTACCTGGCTCAGGTCCAAATCGTCCATCAACACTCTGTTGTCCTGCAGTTCACCACTGTCCTGTTCCACCAGGAACAAGCTTTGGAGAGGAGCTGCCGCAGAACAGATAATGCGCACCTGACAGGAGGAGAACAGGCAACAAAAGTATCATCACTTGGACTTCACAGGAACAGGATAAAACACATCACCTCTGCAAACTTCAAGTTAAAACCTCAGGGTTTTTTCCCCAGTGTTTTACCCTTACAGGATCTTTTTCTCAATAACAACTGATGTAACTTTTACTCAGAGAACAGAAGAACTGTGCTATCAAATACTCAGAATATCTGCTACAGACCATGGGTTCACCATAAAGTTTACTTTCTAAAATAACAGCTGTCTAGTAAGCAGTGCTTTTTTTTCACCCATAATGAACGTCCTCTCAGTGGGTAGATACACTACACTATTTAAAGAATACTTAAATTCCAAATTTCCCAGAAGCCTTTCTTGCCTTCATCTGTGCTACTCCAGTAAGTTATTTGCTAGTAAAAATAATGATGCTGTTTTCATGTGTGCTGGGAGGAGATGGAGCGTGCAGTGCGAGATGGGGGCTGCAATGAAGACAGACTGAAATAATACTACAGAAGGAGACTCTTGGTGAGAGCACACAGGCAAGATGTTTGCATTGTGGACAGACATCCACAAATATACTTAGGTATTTTTTCCCAACTACTTTTGATAGGAATTTAACACGTGTGTTTTTCCTATAGAGGGAGTAATAGAAAGTGACTGCTTGCAATTCTTAATGTCAGCACAAACACAGAGCAGACGATCCCCCTATTTCTAATAGTTAGTTTAATATTAGCATACTGTCTTAGCAAATGTCCACTTCCAAACCATAAAGCATAAAGAATCTGGATAATTTGAATGATACTGATTTGAATCTGGCTGATTTGAATGAGACTACTCATACACTGAGTTAGTTCAATACCTTGCTGAGTTGGGGCCTTTCTGATCAACCCATGCCAGAGCATTCTTGATAAGAACCAACCTCACCTGACACTTCCCAACTGCATAAATGTTTAAGTGTGTGCAAATATAATCACATATAAGATAGTGTTTCAAATCTTGCATCACTTTTTTAAAAATCACCTTAAACAGGAACTTCCCTTTGTTTTAGGTATGCTGATTTTGCTTCAGTGACTGAAATCTCTGTAAATCCACATGAAGTCCTGCATTTATCATTATTATTCATGAGCAATTCTGCAATCTAATGTAAAGCCTACAGTGACTGTTTCCTTTAAATTTTATGTAATTATGCTATTAATTCCTCCTTCCTGATCAAAAAGGCACTGATTCCTGACCAACTGCCCCTACAGATTAAAATCTAAAAAACTCCATTTCACTCCAGCACAGTTGGCAGTACAATCTTTCATTATTAAAATAATAACATGGCTTCTGTTGTTTTCCTGGGTTAGGAAAGAACATTCCCATTCAAGAAAGGCAAATGAGCTCAGGCTTATATTTGTGCTCATGCTTAATACTCACAGAAACCAAAAAACCCATCTGTTTATTTGCCTTTATTGCAATGGGACCACTTTTTTTTTTTTTTT